>JAAEAF010001581.1:0-81032 GCA_011037195.1 Triatoma infestans | reverse complement strand
GTAAACCGGAAGTGCGCTTTTACTGGACAGTTTTTTCAGTTTTCAACTAATTTTATTGAAGTTGGTGCACAAACTATAAAATTTGTCAATTATAATTTTGTGAACTGGAGTAAGAGAAAGTTGTATGAGTGTTTCACACCAAATTTTTATGGTCATCGACTGGTTTAGGAGGTCTTTATAAATATCGACCCATCAGGATGTCTTGATAAACAGTTTGATGACTTGAAACACAGACTTTCAAAATCAGTTTACACACTGTAATGGTATCCAAAGAGAGTATTCGTAGTGGAGAAAGAGAGACAAAATGACAGGACCACTCTCTCGGATTAGAGTGGGAGAAACCACATAAATTCAGCAACAGGAGACAGATAGAGGACAGCTCACACAACTGAGGTCACTCGCCAGTCACTACGTGTCATACCCTTCACCATTCTACCTTACTCTATCATTTATGTGTAAAGTCCAGGCAGTCAGTGCCACTTAGCATATTATTCAGTGTTAATAATATCTTGTTAATTCATTCAAACCAGACCATTTCTCTCCTTCAACAACCCCATTATATATGGTAAAGCGTATGATACGTAGTGACTAGCGAGTGACCTCAGTTGTATGTACTGTCCTCTATCGGTCTCCCGTTGCTGTATTTATGTGATTTCTCCCACTCTAGCTCGAGAGAGTGGTCCTATCATTTTGTCTCTCTTTCTCTGCTACGAATACTCTCTTTAGATACTGTTACACACGCTGAAAAGGAAAAATGAAGTTTTTATATGTTTGGATTGTAAACTAAATTTAATACAAATTGTTGGAATCGGTTTTTCACAAAATTCCGGTTGATGGATTTTTGACGGAAGACTTTGTGTCATACCTGGTGATGGTTGTATCTAAACGGAATACCAAGTATGAGTTTCCTGCAACGTTTCGCAATCATCAGACCATTCGTGTAGATAAAATTAAAAAAGTTCCATTTTAAAAAGTACCTCAATAGTTGTATTTCCGAAGAAAACTTAACGGCGTAAATTTGATCCGAACAAATAATTATTCAAATAATTCAAATAATTATTAATACGTACAGAAAAAACAAACAATTAAAATACAAGTAAAACATAAATGTGCTATATAAACAATTTTAAAGTAGAAATTAATGACATTAATTATATTATTGTAATAAAAGCAATTTTATATAGGTATATGAGTGTGTGAGTGCGTGTATGTGTGTGTGTGTGTGTGTGTGTGTGTATATGTGTGTTTATGTGAGGGCGTACGTATTTGGTGTATAATCATATTTTATCTACATAGTTTGGAAAGTTATATATATATATATATATATATATATGAACGGCTGGGAAATATTTCTCATTTCATCAGGTTTGCTTCATCAGTAAATACCTTTGCGGTAATATTTCTTCCACCTGACATTATGAACGCCGTTTCCTCATTCTCTCACTTTTCTCTCACTCTCTCTCTCTCTCTCTCTCTTCTCTCTCTCACCATACACACACACACACACAGTTACATATACGTTTTTGGAACGTCTAATTCGCGTATTTATTTTATAAATACTTGTATACTAACCTGTGTTAGCTGGGGTCTGTGCTACTCACGCTTCATATTTTTCTTATATAGCTAATTAAATTAGCTGCTCTTAAACATACGTTGCCGATATAATCTTGCAATAGTGCCTGAGTTTTTAGTTCTTTTAATTGAATTTCGTGTTACAGATTCTCTTCCAATCAGTTACCCAATTAAATCCTAGAGGCTGAAAAAAAAAACAAAATTTGTTTCTTTCTTTTTTATTATAAGCTATATGTTGTAGATTTATTGTGAGTTTAAACAGAAACAAAAATTGTAGAAAAGCAAAGTATATTTACTAAAAGCTGATATATTTAGTGAGAACCAGCGTATAGCGAATGAATGACAGCGTAAATAGATTTTTTTTTATTGATTTTTTTTTTTTTATTAGGTATTTACAACTACATAACAATGTATCTAGTAAATCTGATGAATGAAACTATGTATAAGAGTGGAGCAGCTGTCCATTGACAACTCTCCAAAATATTTTCAATCAGTGAGGAAGGAGATGTATAACGGAAAATAGGGAATATGGATGAGAAGAGCTTTGGAAAATATTAGGAAGGATTTAGTGAACAGGTTTAATAGGAAATTTGCTGAGAGGGGAAAGATATTTACATTATATACATACATATTTACATAATTACATATTTACATTTGTCACTCTGTCAGAAGATCTCTCGGCCACTGACGTTTCAGTCTTCTGATAGGGTTTCCGGGGATGGAATGTGAAGAAAGTTCTTGGATTAAAGGGTTATGATGGTCTGGGAGGGATGCATGGAATTTTTTGTATCGGGATAAAATGAGGTCGCGGACAAAAGGGATATTTAGGTCTTTGTGAATGATAGAGTTAGAAACATAGAAAGGAGCGTTAGTGATTTTACGAAGGATTTTGGATTGGAGGGTTTGTAGTCGGAGATAATTGGAGCGCTTGGTTGAGCCCCACACTTCGATTCCGTATGTCCACAAAGGCTTGAGTACAGTGTTGAAGATTAGTACTTTGTTGTCCAGAGAAAGACGAGAACGTCGGTCGAGCAAACGAGAGAGTAATTTGTATCGTCGGTTTAGTTCCTGTCTCTTGAGTCTCGTGTGAGGATTCCAAGTCAGTCTTTTGTCCAAGTAGAGTCCTAAGTAGCGAACTTTGTCAACAGTAGGTAAGAATTGTCCGTCAAGTTGTACTGGAGGACATATAGCTCTACGGAGAGTGAATGTAATATGATAACATTTCTTAATATTTAATTTAACTCTCCACTTCCTGGACCATTCGGCCAGGGTGTTGAGATGGGATTGGAGGGTACGGGTAGCGATAACGGGATCTTCATGGGATGTAAGGATAGCGGTATCGTCAGCAAAGGAAAATATGGATGTGTTTGGGTTGGTAGGAATATCGCTTGTGTATATTGTGTAGAGTAATGGTCCTAGGATGCTTCTTGGGGGACTCCTGCCTTCACGGGATGGTGGGAAGGAAAGGCAGTTTTTTCTGAAACATGGAAGAATCTTTCAGAGAGATAGGATCGGAGGTTAAGGTAGTAGGTGAAGGGAAGGATGCCTTTGAGTTTCAACTGAAGGCCGTCGCGCCAGACTCTATCAAACGCTTGTGATATGTCTAAAAATGCACCCGCGCAGTATTGTAGCGTAAATAGAAAAGACAGATTGAACTTGCTGAATATTGGTGATACCAAAAATGGTTAAGTCCCGAAGCCAAGCACAGTATATTGGGGTTGATGAAGGAGAGAAATGGTCTGGTTTGAATGAGCAAACAAAATATGGCTAACACTGTATAATGTAAGAAGTGACACTGATTGCCTGGACATTACACTTACAATGGTAGAGTACGCTAAAGGGTAATGACACGTTGTGACTGAAAGTGACCTCTGTTGTATAAACTGTGTTCTATATCTATCTTCCGTCGCTGTATTTATGTAGTTTCTCCCACTCTAGTCCGAGAGAGTGGTCCTATCATTTGGTCTCTCTTTCTCTGCTGCGGATCCTCTCATTGGATCCTACTACATACAGCAAGACGTTTATGTCAAAGCTGTGTAGGTAGGAATAGAACTAATGAGGCATACGTGTATGAGTAGGAACCAGATTTATCTGGTGAGAAGCACTTTTACAGCGCACTCCATGTTTAATCTTATCTAAGAATATGTGGTCGCAAGCTATATCATAGAAGAATTGAACAGTTAAGTTTTTCATAAACTTGAAATAGCACGAGACATTCAGGGTGAAATTATGGAGATTGAAAAGTTTAAATCGAAATGATCGAAGTGAAGTAATGAAGTGGTCCTTTCATAGAAGTAAATAGGTTTAAATAAAATGTAATTCAGGTTTTCAATTTTTAGCCATTTCATTTCTTTTTTAAAAGAAAACCTCATTAATAATTTCAATTCAAAATATCTATATATTTAGATTAATCCTTTACTAAATACATTACTAAAATCTTATCAAAGGAAATATATAAACACATATGTTATATTAAGCTAGACGTACAATATAAATGCCATTATTGGAGACCTAAAAAGCATTGTTCAAATCTTTATTATCTAGAAACCCGCATAGTACAATGTCGTGTGCCACATCTGGCACAATGCTAATTGCGATACAATCAATGTTTATACCCTCATATTTGTATATTGAAATTGCTTCCAATTTAGATACTTCCACATAGGATATCTTAAAAGTTGTTGACCCCTTCCCCCCGCTTTAAAACTTAAGTTTCGTTAATAATATACATAATAATTATGAAGTATCTTAAAAAAATTTTTGCCAAATTATTTAGCAATAAAACTTGTTAACATTGTCGACTGCTTTTTATCCTAAAAATGATATGTACAAGAAAGAACCACCACAACAAATACAAGAAAGATATTGCAGGGTTAGCTGAAGAACAGCAGAACCCTGTAAACAGTTGGCTAAAAAGTTGGGTGTCCTTCAAGGCTGCATCCACGAACCTTTCCTCTTCACCTTGTACACAGCAGATATTCCATAAGATCCAAATACTATCCGATCTATTTTTGCGGAGGATACTGCAATTCTATCCCAATATCTATCTTGATTCTGTTAATACATCTCAACCAACTGCAAACCTGGTTAGTTAAATAGCATTTTAAAACTAATGCAATCAATTAAAAATACATACTATTTAAGCTCACTCTCCGGCGGGGCTCTTGTCCTCCTATCTTCTACAACAACAATGCACTTCCCTCTACAGATCTGGTGCGCTACCTTGGGCTTTTCATAGACAAACGACTCACGTGGAACCCACACGTACACGACTTAAAAGACAAGCCATGACTAAACGTGCCAAACTTCTTTACCGACTTCTCGGACGACGGTCTAAATTACCAACTGAACTGAAGAGACTAATATATAACACCATAATCAAACCTATGTGGACTTACGGACTAGAGCTGTGGGGTTCAGCCAAACCGACCAACATACGGACCATACAAACATTTCAATCCAAACTACTCAGACAGATAGTTGACGCTCCTTTTTACGTTACAAACCTCACTCTCCACAATGACCTCAACATCCCTTTCGTGCAACAAGTTGCCAAGACAAAATACCACAAATACCACACTGCTCTCTCACACTGCCATAATCCCTTCGTACAGTCTCTTGCTTCTACTACCATCCCTGACAATCCACCTCGCCGACTGAACCGCCAGTGGCCCCGAGATTTCCTTTGGGACTGATCAGTGACTGGTATCCCGTAGAGAGTGCTACCACTGGGTAGTTTCTTTCCTCCCACTCTTCACGCCTCTATACTCTCTCTCTTCTCATTTACTTATTGTATATAGAACTATACAGATTGTAAATTTCTAAATAAAGAAAAAAAAAAAGTATCTAAGCTCTGCCAAAAAAACTACCACCTGTCTTTATTCCATCTGTTTCACAATGTACGTTACATTCGACTATATCTGGACAGATGGTTAAAACATGACTGGTTAATAATACCTGGACAAGAGGGGTTAAAGAATATTATAAACTTCGCTTAAGGCTCCTCAACAGACGTCAAAACTTAACGTAAACAACAAAAGACGACTTTCATATTGTTGAGACCTTTTCAGAGAAAATAGTAAAAAAGTAAACAAAAATAATAAATAAGTAAAACCTGTATAACTGAAATAAAAAGCCGGCTTGTGTTACACATTGTTCATTTTAATTTTGCATTCTACGTTAAGTTCCATTCTTTTCAATTCAATGCTATTCTACATTCATCACCAACATCACCGTTCGCTTACTCTCGAATTCAATTTACTTTTTCCTATATTTTCTGAGTGGATGGTCAAAATATAATTTGTGTTAAGGGCAAGTAGGGGTAGGTGGGCCTTGTTGTTACAAATTTCAGTTAACATTTTTTAATTGCTGTATGTTGCACTCAAATTTTTCAAAACTGATTAATTTGTTGTCTCATTTATTTCTACTAATTATGTATTTTTTTTTGAAATTTTTCAAAATGAAATAACATTTAAAAAATTCAAATAATATTAAAATGCACATACTGTAACAACGTGCCCTTCGGTGGGGGCTTGTTGTTACATGCAGAGGGTTAGTTGTTGCAATGTATAAAATACATGTTTGGATGTTCATTTTAAGGAAATAAAAACTGAAATATGTCCAATAAACAAATTATCAGATCTTTATTTTAATAATAACAGCAGCTTGATTATGATCTAAACATGGATTATTACAAATTTAAATGCTTGAACATTCATTCTCTTTGTATTCACTGTCACTAAACAACTATAAGTCCGAGTTAAATTGTGGCAAATATATCTAGAGTCATTTTTAACACATTTTGAATGGGCCTATCTTTTACACTGCATGCATTCAATCCAATTTTCTCCACTTTTTGACCAGCGACCATGGTTTTAGACATTTCAGGCACAGCCAGTCCTCATCTGCTTCGCCGGAACTTGATGATGGCAAATTATTATATTTTTTTTTTTATTCTTGTTCGCAGCTTTGGTGGCACAGATTTTCTTTTTGTTAGAATTGCCAAACATTTTGTTTTTCTTGTTTTTAGTTTCATTTCTTATCTGCTGATTTAAGATATGCAGTGCTCCAACCAAGTGTAACAACTAACCCCTATTGACGCTATTTCACTAATTAACCCGTAAACACATAGATCGAAGAATACTAGCGCAACCATATTGAAATTATTGTTAAGGCTGTATGAATTAACAGCATAAATATGGAAGCCTTACCATTAGTAGTTTTCAGATCATAGTTTTCGGTTTCAATAATAAAATGTAGCTTTCACTATGATATTTCGAGAAAAGTCACACAATGCCGCCATAATGCAACAGAATCTTATCGGGAACTGGTTACAACAAACAGCACTCGCATATCTCTCAACTTTGACCACTTAGGAAGTGCTTCTCTCAGCCGACTTTTTAAAAATTACACTATAACAACAGATGCCCCTGTAACAACTAGCCCCACCCTACCCTAAATAGGTGTGAGAAGAGAAAACATTTTATTGAATAGACTTACAATAACAAGAGGCTGCTCAACTTTGTTGAGGTGCAGAAACACAGCATTCTGATCTATCCCAAGACAACAGTACATACATAATAAAAATAAAGGATAAACAAAGCAAGCGTAATGCAAGCGTGTCCCAACGAGCAGTGTAAATAAAACAATTATTTGATACGGGAACATAAAATACCAAAAGTCACGAGGAAGATAAAAAAGTAAACAGAAAGAAAGAGAGGGGGGGAAAGAAATTAATAACTATATATATGATTATGTATGATGCCTACTGAGTGTATAATAATTGACTCCACTAGGCTTGTCAATTTAGAAGGGTCAACACCGACCTCGTCCAAAAAACCTCGAGTTGTCTGCGGGATAGTACCTCTTGCCCCAAACCGCAGGCCGTGAACAGTGTAATCCCTATCGCCATATTGCTCTCTAAATTTTTCTTTATAGTAAGGAATGCACTTTTCATATATGGCTTTTTTCTCCAAATCCATCTTACTTGCCTGATCACAGTCATTAGTCTCATAACGAATTGTGGGATCTAGGATCATTGCTGATTTCCCACTCTCGGCGAAGGCAATAATATCGGCGTACCTTGAAGCACCGTCAGTATCGACACCATATACTTCCTCGTGGCAGGTAAAACCTTTTTCGCCTAATAGATCCATTATTGTTTGCTTAACTCGGTGATGGCGCCGTGTCACAAGGAGCATACTATTTGGACAATGCCCAAGAACATGGGCCGGAGTTTCATTCTCTCTGCCACACTTGCGGCAGAGGGGTCCAGTATTCCCCAAGAACCGGTCACCAACTCCGGGTACGCCACGGAGAGGCGCGTAATTAATGTTGAGTTTTATGGCGCTTGTCCACTCGGAACCCGAAAGCAATTTTTTCTCATAGACAAAATTGTTCGCCTTTGGAGTATCTTTAAAGTGGCAAACACCGATACCCTGCCACTTACATTTGCTCCATTCTTCAAAGGCCGCTTCTCTTAGGAAGCGTCGCAGGTGCCTTACAGATGGCATTTCGTCCTGATTTCCAGTAATGGGACCCAGACGAACCTTACATTCCTGCACTTCCTTAGTGAGGTCAAAGGTAGATTGGAAAAGTGGATCCTCAATTCTCGCTAACTTTTGTGCAAGAGACCAGTGTTGTAGCGGAGCCTCCCAATCACACCGTAATAATCCGAGACCCCGGAACCGACGTGGAGAATAAAGCATTGTAGTTGAAGTATTGGCAGGTAAACCTAGCATTGCTTTCACACTACGCCTTATAATAACATCAATACCCCCAAGCAATTCTGAACTCAGTTTAATTAAGGGAGCCGTTTGCAAGAGGTATGCGAGCATAGGGAATAGATATTGATTAATTAAGTTCAGTTTCTGGTCGGGTTTCAATAGACTACTGACTGACAGCTTATCCATATTATTGTTTAGTTTCTGAACGGCACTTTCTTTAAAAATGAGTTCATCCGAAAAGGTACAACCCAAATATTTAATTATTTCGCCGTCCTTTATAGATGGAATTAGAGCTCCATCCTCTAATGTTAGAGTTTTGTGTTGCAGTAATCCATTCTCCACTACTATTGCCGTGCTCTTAACCGGATTGACTTTCAAACCAATTTCTCTTAACGTTCGGCGAACCATGTCAACTATTCTTTCGGCTGCCTTCGGACTACACGCCGTAATCGCCTGGTCATCAGCGAACCCCGTCAGAATTACCGGATGTTCAGAAACATCAAGTCTACAACCAAATTGGTTCGCCAGATCAGAGTCGCAAATCTCTCTGTACAAATGATCTATGGAGAGATTGAAGAGAGTAGGCGAGAGCGGGCCCCCCTGTGGCACACCTCTACGAACCTTGAAAGAACCCGATTTTTTGGGCCCTATACTGACGGTCAGGGCATTGTGGAACAACAAGGAAGAAACCAAGTTTAAAAGATCCCCTGATATCCCTCTCGCCTTAAGTACTTGAGTGATGTGCTGGTGTCCAACAGTGTCAAAAGCACTGGTGACATCGAGAAACGCAACCGTGCCATTGGCTTTCTTGTTCCGAGCATCTTTCAGCACTGAATCTATTATCCTTGAGTCACCTGACATCCCGCAATTCTCTGACAAAACCCCGTTGACACGGGTGAAAAGAAATCTGCGACCTTAATTCTAAGTCCAAAACCTTCTCTATTATACGGTGGATGATGGAGAATATAGATATTGGTCTCCATGACGATAGATCAGTTGCGGATCCCTTTCCTTTATGCACCAGAATGGTTCTAGCCTGGCGAAGACATTTAGGAACGCAGGAGTTCTTTACAAGAATTTCTATTATAGTTCTTATAATATGCGCCACATCCAAAGCTCTCACAGTTCTAATCAGCACTCCATCAGGACCAGCGAAGTATCCAGTGAGGTAGACTTTATCGCAATGTGGACATTTTCCAGGCTAACTGTCATCATATATTAGAGCGTGATGGGGAGGCAACATACTTCCCAAGTAAGTTTGTATTTTCAACTTCGAATACTGCTCTGAAGTGGGCTTCTATTTTGGGAACATCAATGGGAAACTGTTTAGGTGCGTCTGAATTCATGATAGTTTGGACGACCTTCTTTCGACGATTGTAGTAATTGTATTGCGCTAGTTCATACTGGAACTGCTCCCTCCTCCTCTCTCTCACTGCTTTATTGGACCTCTGCGGATTAGACACAGCACTGGCACCTTTTCCATTCATTGCTATTTTGCTTTTTTGCCGCATTTTAAAATAACAAATAGCGGGATGTTTAGGGCCGGGAAGATGATAATTGGCGTCACGAAGGAATTTGAGAAAGCCATCCATAGCCGAGTCCAAGTCATCGGGTTTGAAACTTTCCAGCGCACAACCTTTCAGGATTTCCCTAAACGTAGCAGACCAGTTGTCAATATCATTCTTGGTTGAAACCAGGGGTGTTGATGCCTTAACGTTACTACTAAGATTTGGGAGAATCCTTTGTCAAGTTTAAGTGTGTTAGCTTCAACCAGATGTTTCTTAGCGATATGCGTTCGGAGACCCCTTTCATTTTAAAAAGAGAGCTTATATATATCGCAAATCCTACGCCCGGAGTTCTCGAAGGGGTCTTTATCTGCATTATTGCAATCATTGGATGGCTCCTTTACTATTTCGCGATCGAGATTTTCGTCAGCTATAGCCGTTTGCGCCACGTCCTTATTTTTATTGACATAGGTTCCCCTGTTGGAGATACGTGGTAAAACATCGTTGATCGGAACAGTTTTCCCTTTAACGAAGCCAGAGTCTTCGACCCATTCGACAGAAACATAGGCCTGTGGTCCTTTTGTACTGGAGTTGTTAGCGCAGGTGCCAGAGACGTTCACCAGGGAGGAACCGGTAGCTTCCTGCACAGGACCCCCCCCGTTCTAATCACCCATACTATTTGCCCCACCTCAAAACTCCTCTCCTCAGCACACACATTCATTTTCATTCTACAAATACCAGCAGTTATAATTAGGAAGTATCCTAATACGTTAAACTAAGTTTGAGAGTCACCAATAATATAAATATAAATAGTTTGACTATGATAAAAAACAATCCAATAAAACAAATAAATAAATAAATAAAATTGCGCTATATACATATATACAATATTTACAGCGGACAAAGGCCGAATTGGCCACGCCCTCGCTCTGAAAAGAGCGGTTGGGTGCCACCGTACCCTCTCTTAATTTACGATTCACCTAATCCTCTTATCTACAAGTACTTAATTTACAAGTCTCCCTTCTGCCCGGTCAAGGTTATCAGCCCCGGCGACGAGGACGCAGGAGACCCCTCACAGCTATTCCTTGCTTCTGAGGTTTATGTAACCAACAACCAGCAAGGAATCCTTTTTTTTTTTCGGAAAAAAATAAACAGCAAAAGTTTTTTTACAAAAATAACGCTTCTGTTCGTTTTTACAGACGCTTAATCAGCAATTACTGTTAAATGTGAAGGCACGGGGCCAATAAAAGCAATAAAAGAAAATAAAAATAATAAAAAACAAAAAAGAAAAAACAAAATATAATAACTATAAGTTACTTCAAAAAATCGCATTACGTCATAAGTATAATGGAAGATAAAAAAAAAACATACCATAAAAAAAAATAAGGTAAACTATGAAATCTGCAACATAAAGCTATATAAAAATAAACTTGATATCTTATCGTAGGTTTCTCTTTTGTGTTTTTGGCTTACTTGGATCGTTATACAAGCAGTTCTAAACACGGTCAATTCAACATATAATGGTATTTATTATTTATCTCTAACAATATTGTAAAACAAAAGATATGGAAACTATGAAAACCTGAGGATCTTTTATTATAAATTTTCTTACAAACAAAAAATAATAAAAAGAAAATACGCTTTATGTTACAATTTTTTTAAATCTACTTAGTGAAAACTATTTTAAAACATGACGTCATTAGTGTTTAGTTTTCTCACATTACAAAAAAAAAAAAAATTAAAAAAAAAACTTCTACCAGAAGTTGGGGTAGAATTTCTGGCTACAAAAAAAAAAAAAAATATAATATATTTAGTTATTCCGTTTTTAAAAAACCACATTTTTTGTTGTTGTTTTTGTTTTATGATGCGCGCTAGTTTTATTGTAACCTTGTCCAAAGTTTACAGCTGGAATAATGGAATACATAAACTTTTCCTCTTATTTTTAACAAAATCATGAACACGTATTCATTTTCCCCTCTAACCTTGCAAATTCAATAAAAAAATGTTAATATTTCACTGATCTCAACTCGGTTTAATTACCCAAGTTTTAACTAAGAAAACTTTTTATATAGTATTTATTATTATTAGTAATAATGATAATAATAATAATAATAATAATCAGAGACATTTTCCGTGGTAGCCTGCTTCATTTTGTGGTCATCGACCGGTTTCGGGCGTTCGCCCATCTTCAGGATGCGTTTTTTAGACAGTGTGACAACACAGACTCGCACAGAGCAAACTTAGTTTCACACTAACTGAATTCAGTCCCACGGCCCTGGCTCGTCCTTTCCCTGCAGCAAAATCTCCCTGACGATCCTACAGGAATGGAGGATTACAGCTTGCTGCATTAGAGCTAGCGTCTTTCTATTAAACTTAAGTTTGAGTAGTTCACCCTGGATAGCGCGCGGGATTAAACCAGCTGCAGAGATGACAATCGGCACAATGTCGACAGATTCAACGTCTCTCCAAAGAGAAGCAACCTCAGCTGCAAGCGGCCTGTACTTAATCAATTTCTCATTGAATGCCCGCATAACATTAGCCGAGTTCGGCACTGTGACATCTATTATATAAACCTTACCCTCACTCTTATTGTGGCACACAGTATCAGGTCGGGTGCCCTCTACTGTGTGAACCGTGAGCACCACGCGATCCCAATAGAGTGTGTGCCCGGAGCTCTCTAGCACCGGTTCGGGATCATACTGGTAGTAGGGTGGGACGACTGAGCGAATACCTAACTTCAATGCCAACTCCCGGTTAGAGCTCTCTAGATTATTATTTTTATTATTATTATTACTATAATTATTATTATAGGTAAGGGAATAGCTAAGTAGTTAGCGTACTGGACTCCAACGCGGATGAGCCAGGTTTGATGTCCAGCTGTGTTACCCTTATTATTATTATTATTATTATTATTACCAACCTGCCCCAGCAGAGGCTTATTGTGCCATCCCCGATAGTTCCTAGTAGACAAACCCTCCCTCCTTAAGAAGTTTGAGAGCCTTCACCGCCAGGTCATTTTGAGCAACTATCTCCACAGGTCGCAACGTACCAAAGGTCTCATACCTAAATTTAATTATTGCAAAGCAATCAAACAACAGATGTTTCCTGAACCTACCATGACCCGTAAATAGTCCCGTCACTAGAGAAATCTGGCTTTTACTCAGACTAAGAGTCATTTGGGTCCTTCGCTTACACAGTCCTGGCTGGCATCATCCTTTTACTGTGTATAACACACGGGTTCCCCCTCCAGAACTCTTCATGCTTACTGCGATTCTACTCTCCAATCGCTGCACGAATCGCTTCGCCAGTTATCCCCAGGACCGTCTCTGGACCAATGAACGGAGTTGTGTTACCCTTAGTTAAAAAAAACAAAAAAAAAACTGATTTTTCTTCCTAGGAGCCTCTACAGCTCACTGTCCGGTGATGGACAGTGTTGTCTGCAACGAAAAACCACTGTCTGGAGGCCGGTAGTGCACTGAGAAGTATCCGGGCGCCAATGACTCTAGATGTTGACGCGCCTTAAATTAAAAAAAAAAAAAAATTATAATAATAATTTTTCATACAGAGGTATTCTTAGTTAGTAATTGACATCCTTAAATAATAATGCATCCTAAAATAATTCACCATGTTATTGGTGAATGTTCGGGTTTGGCCCCAATAATGTCGCTAGAATTGTTCATCTGAAACTGGCAATTAGATGTAGCTGTACCATAGTATAAGTGCTGAAGGACAGTACCATAAGGTGCTGGAGGACAGTATATACCGCTTATATTATGACATATCTATTATAATTGACAGGGTAAGCTGTGAACAGCAGAATCCTGTCTACAAGTGAGTAGAGCTGGTGTTCCCCAAGGCTGTATCCTCGGACCTCTCCTATACACCTTGTACACAGCAGATATTCCATAGCATCCAAATAACATCATATCTATTTTTGCGGACGACACCGCAACACTGTCTCCTCATATCGATCCTGATATTGCTGTCAGGGCTCCACAGACGCAACTCGACCAAATCCAGACCTGGTTAGACAAAATGGCAAATCAAAATTAATCCAATCAAATCAAAGTACATAGTACTTAAGCTTCGGCGAAAAATCCTTCCTTCAGTTAATAATGTACGTTACCTTGGACTATACCTGGACAGACGATTAACATGGAATCCACATACCAGACTAGACAAGAAGCTAACCGACGCTATAAATTCCTCGAAAGGCTCACCGACAGACGATCAAAACTAAACTTAAACAACAAAAGACATTTATATCTGCTGTTACTAAGACCAATTTGGTCATGCGGTATTGAAGTATGTGGATCGACTAAAATTTCCAACTCCCAAAGCATCCAATCCTTGCCGTCAAAAATTCTTCGGAAAATCCTTAATGCTCAATTTTTTATAGCGATGACCTGAACATTCCTTTTGTCTAGCGAAATCTTGTTTTTTCAACATCCATTCCACCACAGCAGCTCTTTTCAGTTCTCTAATAGAACAGCTCTCCTGCCTTACAATACCAGATAATCTCCTATGGACATGAAAGAGGAGATGGCCTCGCGATCTACTATCGTCACAGTGAAATAATGTTACATGATAACGGAGTGTCACTACTGGGTGCCTTCTCCAATCTAACTTCCTGTTACTGATTAGCTATCAACATATTTACTAACACAACATATTAACTATTGTTACAGTTTTAAATTAAAAAAAAAATTATTCGCAGTTATTTTATAAATTATCAAATGGTGCAATAAAAATTTTTTTATAAAAAAATGCAATAAATCAAGTTATTTGTAAATAATATTTACTGTTTTATATAATTAATGTTAGTTATAAAGAAAAAAAATTAAGTATTTTCATTATGTAGTTGAAAAAGAAAGGCAATGAGGATCAGGCAGAAATACAATGATGCAATTTAAGTCACCTTTGTATTTTCGCCTTTACTTACTTACTTACTCCTTGGCGCTTCAACCCATTACTACTCAAGAATCCTACGCCATGATTCTCTACCCTTAGCCGCGATCCACCAATTCCGGACGTTCAGCTGTCTTGCATCATTCGCGACCTGATGCAGCCATCTTATTTTCGGCCTAACAACCATTCTATTCCCTACCGGTTCTCCGAACAGCACTCTTCTGGGGATGGCAGTTTCTTCTATCCTAACAACGTGGCCTGCCCATCGCAGTCTTGACAAGTGGATATATTTAACAACATCCACTTCCGATCGCAACCTTGCCAACTCCTCGTTGTGACATATCCTCCATTGTTCATTTTCCTTGATTGGACCAAATATCTTTCTTAAAATTCCTCTTTCAAAGAAGAGTACCTTTTGCTCTGTCGCTTTGGTCACGGTCCATGCTTCAGCTCCATACGTCAGAACAGGGCGAATTAGCACTTTGTACACAGTACATTTTACGGTACACAGTACTAGATAAGTTACGGCTTTTCATGTATCTCAGTAGCCCATAGTAGCATTTATTGGCGGACATGAGCCTCTTGTTTACCTCCTGTTTTACATCATTATCCGCCGTTATCACCGATCCCAGGTATTTAAAAACGCGAACCCTTTCAAAGTTGTAATCGTTGACCTGAATCCATGAGATATCCACTCTCGCAATCTGCCATGTACCCGTATAGTTATGAAATCTTTTCTTAAAGTTTTGCAATATGGACGATTTCCGAAGGCGAGAGAGATATATCTCCAAACTTTCACAAGAAAGACACATTGCTTACTTGGTCTTATTCTAATTTACTGCCAGCCCCATGTGTTTCTTGCTGCCCGATCTAAGGAGATAAAGGTTTCTTCTACAGCCGTCGAAGACCTTCCTTACTTTACTTTTATGGCGTTTCCCCTCATTGAGTTCGCCTCAAGTCAGCCGTTCTCTCCACAGCGTTCTATCCCTCCAATCTCCAACTCTCAGTCCTCTCCCCATCATCTCCTCCTCTATCTCTTCGTCCCATCGACATACTGGTCTTCCTCTTTTCCTCCTGTCAGAAGGGGTCCAATTCCGCACCTTTTCCGGCCACCTGTTTGGAGCCATTCGTCGCATATGCCCATTCCACCTCATCTTTCTCTCCTCTACTTTTTGATTTATCCTTTTCTCTATGCCCATTTCCTCCAGTATTCCTTATCCGGTCCGCCCTTGTTCTCCTTAGACATCTCCGCCAATACTCCATCTCCACAGCATTCACTTTTTTCATTAAATTGGCTGAGGTTGTGCAAGTCTCAGATCCGAAAAGTAAAATTCCCTCTATAATGGAACAGAAGATCCTTCTTTTATTCTCGCTGGATATACTGGTGTTCCAGAGGATAGAGTGAAGCATTCTTATAGCTTTCTTGGCCTGCCCGCTTCTTGCCCTCACTTCCTCACTACATCCTCCCTCTTCATCTAGAATCGAGCCCAAATATTTGAAAGCTTTCACTTTTTTGATCCTGTACCCATCCACTTCCAAATCTTCTTGTACATTTCCTCCGATCACCATGTACTCCGTTTTTAGAAAATTTATTTTCATGCCCCATTGTTCATACTGGCTTTTCAATCTCCTTAACATAAATTTCAGATCCTCTTTATCCTGGGCAATCACCACTTGATCGTCTGCAAAAAGTCGGGAGCTAAGGCACTCATTGTGCACTAGTAAGCCCATTCTCTGACATCTTCTCATCCAGTCCTGCAGGAGTCTCTCTAAATAGATTTTAAAAAGAGATGGGGCCAGACAGCAACCCTGTTTTAATCCCTTTGAGGCTAGGAACGGTTTGGATAGTTTAATTAAAAAGCGTTTTCGAAGACCTTCCAATTATACAAATGTCATCGGCATACGCTAAGATTTGCATGCTCTTATTGAAGATTGTGACTGTGGTTTCATTTCTGGCACTTTTAATTATTCCTTCCAAACCGAGGTTAAAGAGAGTGCATGCAAGGGGGTCTCTCCCTGTCTTAAGCCTTGATCGCAGTATTTTGGCCTTTAACAAAATAAAATTAATGTTTATCGACCATAAAAATTTCTTCAATGAATTCATAATATTTAAATAAAAATCTTTTATTAGACCTAGAGATTTAATCTATTTAAATTATATTAATTTTATGTATGTGGCGGAGTCCACAATGTATTGAAAGATTTCTATAAAGATTGAAATCTAAGCAAGAGCTAATTCAATCAAAATCTAGTTTCTCGCAACAACATAAAAAAAAGAAAAGAGAATCTAATTAATTATTAGTTATTTAAACAAATAAATTATTATTTGAAGAAGCGTCATTGTTACGTATTCCTGGTGTTTAATGGTCGTTTTTACAAGTGCAACGGAATACGTAACCTGGTTTACGAAAACAATACTAGAGAGCACTGGTGTCAGGGTAAAGACAGCGATGTTACTTATAATTTTTGCCACACAAAGCACTGTTGTAGTGTTCTAGCCTCAGTACAGGGTACCAGGTTTTCGTTGTACTCACCTAGCCAAGTGGCAGGGCCCCAGTAGCCATTATTGTTAAGTTCCGTTCTAATGGTCGATCCGAAGTGACGCTATCGCCCAGACCGCATTTTTTCTTACTCTTATCGCTTTATATTTCTAAAGTTCTATTTTTATATTTCTGAATTATATTCGAAATCATTTTGTGTTGAAGTGTATTCACTGTGGTTTGCACAATTACATACCGAACGGATTTATTATTCTTATGCCAACAGCTGGTCCTCCGTCGGATGTGAAGTCATCCTTTCTTCAGCAACCTGTGGACAGCTCTGGAAGGGATTGTTTGCCATTCAGACAGTCAGAGTAATTCCCAGGGCGTACCCACTAGTCAGCGTTCGTTTTCGAGCTCGGATGTGAGGCGGGAAGACTGGGGAGGCGCTTATTCATCAATAAATTTATTATTATTTTTGACTTGGTGCTTTTTCTGTCTTTGTTGCCCCACCTTTCTATTCTTTACAGCAAGACCTGCCTATGGTCTCCTTACGGAGTTCCTACAGAGTTCTAAATTCCCGGAAACCATCTAGTGGTGCCGGATGAACTACTACCGAGCTTGCAAATACGTAGCAGTCATATATTAGACTTCGATAAACTGAAGACTATGTAACTATGTAAATTGAAGTAAGAGAAAATCTTTCAATTGATAAATGATATGAAAATTACATTTCTGTTGAAAATTTTCACGCCTTCTTTTGCACAAGCCTGTTCCTCAACAGTTTTGGAAAGCGCTGTTTTAAAATAATGTTGGAAACTGACTCTAAGCCCCTGGAATGGTTACCTTATATTCCACTTGCTCTTAACGCTAGGCAGCTTCTAGGTAAACGATTGATTATCGTAATAATAAACACCAAACTTTTTTCTCTACCCCATAGGCAAAATAAAATAATCATATTGTAGGTTTTTCATAGTATTTAGAGAAACTTTGAGAAAAATTTAATTCAAATAAATTTTTCAATTATTTTCAAATTTCAAGAATGCTGCTTTTGTTTTTAATAATGATGGAGTCTTTGTGACAGTTTGTTTCCAATTTTCGTTGATATGTGTATGAAATCAAAACTGGGCGCTAATGAAATGTAAACTAAATTTTGATTGTTTTTATCTACATAGGTGATTGGAAATTATTTCAGTGCGCTAGAAATATAATTGGATACATCTAATCTGCTTTATTGAAATTTTAAAATATATATTTATGTTGCTACCTTATTTATTTAATTTATTTTACTGATAGAAAAATTTGCATAATAAAATTACATAATATGATTTCTGTTTGTTTTTATTGTCATTTGATTCATTTAAAAATACGAAATGAAGTCTATATAAGATTTTAATCTGCCATGTATAGTAATAAAATCTTCTCTTAAAGTTTCGCAATATGGACGATTTCCGAAGGCAAGCGAGAGAGAGATATATCTCCAAACTTTCAAAAGAAAGATACATTGTTTTATTTATCAGGCAGTAGGCGGGGAATGGAGAAGGCCAACAAACCAGGAGCTACAGATACATAGGCAGTTAAATTCATTTAAAGAAACCTAATTTTTACACTGTAGATTGTTGTAGGGGATTCTTGCACTGCAACCTGAAAGATTTATTGTGCCCCCTCCCGAAGCCTTCTCGGTGCACTGCCGGCCTCCAAGCAGTGTTCTCTAGCTGTAGCAACACTGCCCATCACCGGACAGTGAGTTTTAGAGGCTCCTAGGAAGAAAAAACTATGGACAGCATGCAGGGCACCTCCGCGTTGCTAGCCCAGAGCGCTACCACTGAGCTATTTCCTTCCTTCTCCCTTAGCTTAGGCCAATAAATTAGGGACGGACACCCTACTTTGTGTACTGTGTTTGTCCTTGTCTGTAAAGAGTAGAGTGTATGTAGTTTAAGTGTATTGTGTACTATTCTGATGAAGTACATGGAGTACTGAGCTATGGTACCCCGTGGGGTCGCTACTCCCCAAGTAACTGCATGCAACAGATACCCCTTGCGGGTTTTTACACAGTAACATTGTGAAACACAATACTCATGATCAATTTTTCGTCCAGGAATCTGGCTGTTTATACGTGTAATGGAACCAATAGCCTTAGGCTCAGTGGCTTCGTTAGCAACCGCATCAAGGCAGTCTTCTGTACTACAATGTAACTAAATTGAAATGACTACCTGAGCCAAGGGTGCCTACCAGCTTGTAACTCACCATTCTATATTTGTGTTAGTGCTGTCAGTGAAAGTGAAATAAATGCCAATGATTAAAGAAAATGTATCAATTTTAAAATTCTATTTACTGCAGTAAGAAAACGTCGTGTGAACGTTTCGCCCAGATTTATTTTCTTCTTCTCTTTTCATTGAAATGATTATTCTCCAACGTTTTTTTCCTTATAAAGTAATTTTGTCACAATGATTATACTTGTTCATTAATTTCTCTGAACATGTTTTCATTTGTAAAATAAAGCACACATCAACTGTTGTTCTCAACAATTAATCTCATTCACTAAATACCCACTAAGCATTGCTAAGTAGGGTCTCATTGTTCATTCATTTTACAATTATTTTGTCGATAAGTACATTAAATATCCTCCTTTATCCATTAGTCCCCGTTCTAATATATCTTAAATCCCTTTTCAGAATTTGAAATGTTAATAGTTAAATGGGTTATAACATCAAAAGCGATTCGCTATAAATACTCACTAATTTTATACGGTCGGCTTATGACCTTGATGTTTAGACTCTTGGTAATATTGGTGGTTCTTACTAATGTTGGGTTGCTTACACGTGTAATGGTACCAATAGCCATAAGCTCAATGTCAACTCAGTCATGTGTTGAGCTCAATGTGAATAGCTACAAGCTGAGTGTATCAACTATATTTGCTCTGCGCAAGTCTATGTTATTACACTGTTTAGCAAAATTACATCCTGATGATTGGCGAACGTCAGAAGCCGGTCGATGACCAAAAAAGGAAGCAGGCTATGACGGAAAATGTCTCTGTGTTTTCCAGCTCTGCGAAACCAGCACCACATAAAATACTGAACTATTTCACCAATCAACTTAGTTTAATTATAGTGGCTCTTAATATTCAAGATATTCATTCTTAAATAATTCGCTTAATTTGTTAGTTGCACGCATTGAAACTTGACAAATTTAATGTTATTTAAATTTTAATTTGACTGAACACCATTGTTACAGTTTATATGATTATAACTGGATGGACAGTCGGGTATGCTGGAATTTAAAATTTTCCGCCACTTTTTATGATTACATTTAAGTTTGCAACTCTAATTGCTTGGCATTTATCGTCTACAAGCAATGAGGTTATTAAAAATAGATCGCTATACAAAAGAACAACTTAAGGTTATTCTAAAAATAATTACAAATTTGGCGAAAGTTTTTTTCGGAGACTGTTCGAAAAGTTAGGGGAATTATTAGTTTCCATATTTCATTTAATGAGTCCACCGTTTGAAGATTAATTTAAAAAAATTGAGGAAACTGGGTTCGGTAATGGACAAACAAACTCTACCTCGTCCTCTTCCTATGCGGTCGGCCGAAAACATTACAGTCATCATTGAGCGTATCAATAAGAATCCAGAAACAATCAACACGTTAATCGTTCTCAACAATTGAACATTAGCAGATCTAGTGCCCGGCGAATTTACACTAAAGATTTCCATCTCTACCCTTATAAAAATTCAATTAACTCAGGAGCTCAAGCAACGAGACCTTTTGCAACGGAGACCATTCTTCAATTGGATGATGGAAAATAGAAGATAGAATGAAGATTTTTTTAAGAACATCATCTTTAGTGATGAAGCTCATTTTCATTTGGATGGTTTTGTTAATAAGGTATTTGTAATAAATAAATATTCTCTCATTTTAAAAAGAAATTAAAACCAGATATTAATTCCTCTAAGCAATAATAAAAGCCTTGTACTTCTATCTTCAATACATATATATAGCTATATACAGTTATATATATGTATACATAATTACTCGGACATAACTACATATATCCTTTAAACAAATATACGTAATTACCTACATACATATACGCCTACAAGCATGTAACTGTATACATAGGTATATTAAGTACAAACACAATATTTGAAAACAGATATTTGATTATATTTACAGAAAATGATATAGTTATTTGATTTATTTACCTATATTACAGTATCTGATAATAGAGAAAGCACAATATTTGATAATAGGCGGTTCAGGTTCAGAGGTAGATCCCTGCAATGTGATGCATTAATTAAATTGGTGGGAAACTTCGAATATTTGGACTCAAAGACGAGACTTGCTACTATGATTTGTATAGCGAGGCTCAGAGTGGATGCAGAGCTATCGGAACGCTAAATTGAACACTGTTGAAGCGGTTCTTAAGAGCTTGGTAGCGAGACCTGGACATTCGCTAGAACACACTGTAGAAAATTAATAGCTTTGGAAATGAATTTCTGAATAAGCGAGGTTATCGAGACTAGAGAAAATAAGTAATGCAGCAACGGTCGGCTTAAGCCCGTTAAGACCGATTGGAAGTGGTTGAGAATATTCGTATCCAGAACCACATACGAGTTCTCTTAATGGGTATGGCCACATCTTAAGAATATCGGACGACAGATGACCAAGGAAATGCTTAAGATGGCAACATTTTTCAAAAGAATGAGGTGAATACCCAGAACAGACTAGTATTAGGCGTCCCAAGAGGATTCTGGCAGCCTGGATCCGGATAATATCTGGGCAGAGATTTGATCTAATAATTATAAATTAATTAAAGAAATGATTATATTTATTAAATATAAAGTCATCCCAAGTTTTCTTTCAAATATTTAACACAAGCCATAATTAAAATTTCAACTTTTTCGCCATCCCAGTCTTTAATGTTATTAATATTCACACTTTTCAGTATAGTTAATACAGCTTCGTTTAGTAATTGGTTACTGTGTTTATTCATTTTGTTATCATTTATCGTTTCTGGATTGTTCGGGCGATATGGATTGTATAGCAAGGTATACCCAGAAACGTTCTTAGGCATACCCTGATTGTACAATAGACTTTTGTCAATAAAAGTAAATTAATGCCTATTTTTTCAGGCGAGCTTAATGACCAACTACCAAATTAGGTGTCGTGGACGGGGGTGAAAGCATCTATTTTTTTATTAACATTTTTTAAACGAATATAAAATTTAGCAGTTACACACGGTACTCGAACTGGGGATCTCCCACTTACAAGTCCATGCTCATAACCACTACACCAACACCCTTGCCTTTTGTCAATAATATTCCATTTCTATAGGGAATGAACTCAATTTATTTTGGTCGTTCTCTTAAACGATGAAGTACTGGCAAAAACTCTATTTGGGTATCCATTACCCATTATTATTACCCGTTGAACCAAAAATGGTTCGCTCTGCAATATGAATGAAAAAGAGGATCTATTTCATACTTTTATTTACTGTCCAATTTACACAGGCATTAGGTTACAGTATTTTAGAGATAATATTAATTTAAACGACAACCCTCATGCCTCTATTATTTAGAAGGTTGACCTCATACTCGGTTAAAAAAGGCATCATTTGATATTTATAATTACATTTTACAGGCAATGCTACCGCTACATAAATTTATTATAAATGAGTAAACTTTGTTCAATTTTTTTTTTTTTTTTTTTTTTTTTTTTTGGTGCATCAACTACTGTGGTTATTAGCGCCTATTATTATTATTATTATTTTAATGAAACAGATTGATTTCAATTTTTATTTTCCTTATTTCTTTTCAATATTTTCACAAAATGGTGTTTTTTTATTTTCTCTTACTCCTAGTAAGATGAAGTATTGTATTTAATTATGAAAATTTGTTTATTTTTAATTAATTTATTTTATATAATTAGGAAAAACAAATTATTCCAAAATATCAGGCGCATTATTTATGTTGTTAAATTTTCCTTCAGACAGAAGAGAGAGCAGATGAAATTATTTATCTTAAACTTTTATTTAATATTCTTACTTTTTTTAATTAATATCTTCCTTACTATGTCATTATTATTATTATTATTATTCTCATAATCTTATATGGTATACGGTATACTTATATTTTTTTATGATTCCCTGCTCAAAATTAAATTACCAGAGAACTGTCTAACAGTAGCGTTTGCTGATGATTATTTGCTTCTAATACATGCAAAAGACCTTTTAGATCTGCAAGTTATTGCCAATAAAGCATTATTTGAAATCAATCAATGGGCTGAAAGCAGGAAAATAAAGTTTAATCAAAATAAATCTAAGGTACCTTCATATTCATAAGAAAAACCGTGTTAGAGAACTTGCCATATTTCTGAACGGGGATAAATTAGAAATTGTATCAGAAATGAAATATTTAGGGATCACGTTTGATTGTAGATTGAATTGGAAAGCTCATATTAGATACGTAACAAACAGAAGTCTACAATTAGTGAATGCTTTGGCAAAATCTGCCAGAACATATTGGGGACTGCGGCATGAGGCCTTGAGTGTAATATACACTGGGGCATTTCTACCCACCATCACATACTGCGCTCCAGTTTGGGAGGAAGCTCTAAGAATTAAATCTAATAGATTACTGTTACGTAGAACACAAAGATTATTTGCACTCAGAATAGTCAAAGGCCACCGAACAATATCTTTCGATGCAGCATGCGTCTCAGCAAATATTATACCCATTAACCTAAAAATTAACCAGATCTGTGACCTCTATTTTTTAACACATGGGATGCAAAGATGTCATTTACTAAAAGGAGAATATGATAAACAGGTCGATTGCAGAGATTGGATTCATCCAAGTGATGTATCAGTAATAAGTTAGTCTACCTTATGAGTCTCTGGATGTTGAAGAAGCGCGCTACAGGATATTTACAGATGGTAGCAAGAGTGGCGAAGGAGTAGGCAGTGCCATTGTAGTCTATAAGAATAAGGATAAAATTTATTCGAATAAATATCGATTAGACAAATTCTGCAGCAATAATCAAGCAGAAGAACTCGCAATCCTTAAGGCACTCGAGTGGTTTAAAGAGAACTGCATCCATTGCCAAGATGCTTCAAGAAAGTAGCAGTTATGAGACTGACAGTAGAGTTGCAATTGATTCTATTAAAAATTACGACACTCATAGCAGGATCTGCGAGGAAGCGAGGAAAGAAATAAGTGTGAAGGGTACAGGGATACCAAGGGTACAGGGTACTACCAAAGGGAAAAAAAAAATCTTATATGGTAATTCTGAATTGATTCACCTCATTTTCGAAGTAATAATGCTATATGTTCATATTTGGTTTGTTCGTGCAGCAGTCCCAAATCTTCAGGAGCATGAGCACAAAGATTATGCTGTTCGTGCAACAAATTTTTCAAACTCAAAAAACGGTATCCAACTCAGAGTAATGTGTTCATGCTGTTTCTCAAACTATCAGCAAACCGTTGGCAAACTATCATAGCAGTCAGAGTTCAAAGCGCCAACCGATTTCAAACTGGCAATCCGACGCATGCGCAAAGCAGTTTTAATGCATTTAATTATTTATTATTTTGTTTCTCCGACAGTGTTGGCCAATAGTCCTTTCTATTTATTTTTTTGACTTAACCTGAGTTTGTGGATATAATCACTTAGAAAATTTACTGTTCTGTGCTATCTCCAAACAGTCCTTTAAAAGTATGCGAATAGATATTTCGTACATTTATTTGCTGTACTCTCAATGTCTATTTATTTATTTGCTATATCCTAACCATTTTTAATGAAACTGATTTCTTACAGATGTATGAGCTAATTTATTTACAGATTTATGAGCTAATAACTGTATAACTAACCTTTCATTATTTTTTCCTGAATACTTTATAACCATCACGATACAATACTGATCACAAAGCGTTTTTGCAGGTTAAGTTTCCAACAGTTTTAAATTGGGCATGGTGTGGAGCATGCGCAGTGAAACCAGTTTGTAAAACGTCAGGGACTATCACAAACTCGCTACAAGAACAATCCTATTGATGTTTATTATTAATTACAAATTTTCTCTAACAAAATATATATTTTTTCCTAAATACAGAAAAAATAAATAAATAAAAATACATTTTAAATAATTTAGCCACAGAAAATATTAGAATTTGCTATAGCTCTAATAGAATGAACATTAAAAAATACCTTAACACGTTATTTGTTACAAGCATCTTCATATTTTTGTTGTTTACTTTCTCATACTCCCTAGAAAGTAGATATCTAAATCGTGCCCAATTTTTCGAAATTAAGGTTCCCTGAATATGAATAAAAAAAAATGTTTTTAAGCAGATGTGTGTGTGTACGCGCCCGTTGCTTGCGTTTAAACAAAATATCTTTAAAATTAAAAAATCGCTGCAAGTTCAAACTTGATATTCCATTTAGGTATCTCTAACTATCGCCATATCAGATACGAAGGTTTTGGACGATGTTCATCAATCAGAAGTGCGGGTAAGTGTTTCACTCCCGATTTTTTACTTTCTCTTACTCTTAGTAAGAGGAAGTATTGCAATGGTACGAAATTTTCGATATCGAGTTTTCACCGGAAATATCCGCTTTGCAGTCTCCTGAATCTAAAAAAGTGATTTTTAGAAAATGGTCGGTGAGTGAGTGTGTGTGTGTGTGTGTGTGTGTGTGTGTGTATGTATGTATGTACGGGAAGAGCATAGCTTAAAAACGAAAAATTGAAGAAAGTTGAAACTTGATATTCCGTCTAGGTATCATCATGGCATCTGACAGTGGGTCACCTGTCAAAATTCCTCAATCGGAAGTACCACTTTACAAATTGTTGTTTCCTTTTTTTTTTTACTGTTTTGCAACTATATCCAAATCGGTTCTAACGATTTTCTTTAAACATGGTATATATCAACTACATATATAAAGATCTACAACTTTTATTTCATCTGGAAAAATTCATTTAAGGGACTTTGATGGGGGGGGTGTGGGGTTAGGTTTTCTTCTAACGTGCTATTTCAGTTTAATAAACAATTCTATCATCTAAATAACATTAATTAGAATTGAATTGGTTGTTGAAATTCCGATTTTGAAAAGAAATCGGTTTTCAGTTTTCTGCTATTTTCTCCTAAAACGACTCCAATGATTTTCTTTAAACTAGGAATGAGAATTACATGTATAAAGAGCTACAACTTCTAATTCTCCTGGTGAAGCCATTTAAAGAGGCTTTTGAGGAAGGAGTGGGGGCTGTGTTTTCTCTAAAGTGCTCTTCTAGTTGATTATACAATTCTACCATCTAAATAAAATTAATTGTAAATAAATAGATGGCCATAATTCGGAGTTTCAAAAAAATTAGTAAACCGAAAGTGCGCGTTTACTACAAATTTTATTTAGTTTTCGACGAAACTCCGAGGAATTTCATCAAATTTGGTACACAAACTATAAAGTGTGCACACCTTAATATTTTTCATACCCTGAATTACAATATATATGTAATATTTTATTTACGCAGCAGTATTCATGCATTCAATCAGGAATCACATTAAACGATTCCATTACAGCAGTCTGTGGTTAGGTAGAGAGATACTTGGAATTTAGGACAAAAACATTTCCAAGCAAGAGAATAATTAGTCAAATTTAGAACAAATAACAATACTCTGAATGATTAGTTACGGTAATTTATTTCATTCTTGGAACTGTAGTTTACCATGTAATTGAAGATGTCAAATTATATATATAAAACAATTAGGCTCCCGGATATATTGGAAAAAAAATCATAAAATATCTTTAAATCTGCGTTTAACTCACTACAAGATTATAAGCAGTGTCAATTACTTTACCATGTCATTACATCGGGGATGATGTAATGATGGTAAATTCATTGACATCGGCAAAGTCATAGCAATGTCAAATCCAACAAAGAAAGAATAATTTACAACCAGCCAGCTGACTGACTTCAAGACAAGGCCGCAGCCAAACAAACAAACCAAGGGTAAATACCCTTACATCAAAAGCAAGCGCCGATAAGGCTGGCCACTGACCTAAATCAGGTGGTCACCAAACTACGAAGGTCGCACAAGGTCGCACGCTAGGTCAGATGTCTTGGTGTGAGTGTGGCCAACACCAATATATAAACTCGCCCCATGGGAAGAGGGCAGGATTATATCATATACGATTATACGAGCACGTCTTCATATACGAGCAGCAGTTTACGCGTCCATATACAGTTTATTTAAAACTTATTATCTTTTAGTTGTGCATCATAGTTCGTTTATTCTATCATTCCAATTTATTAGTTATTTATCTTCTATTTATTTCTAAGTATTTTGTTGTTATTAGTTACCATTTATTACGTTAAAATCAAGTTTCAGATACAGTTCAAATACAGTTTATCTTTATAAAATCCGTATTAATAATTCGAGCACTAACTTCCAAATCTCTAAACTAACTTCCACCCTCTTCAAGACATCAACTACATCAGGAATCACATTAAACGATTCCATTACAGCAGTCTGTGGTTAGGTAGAGAGATACTTGGAATTTAGGACAAAAACATCTCCAAGCAAGAGAATAATTAGTCAAATTTTAGAATAAATAATTTTAAGAAGTGCCCGATTATATTTCTGAAATAGGTGAAATGTTTACATTTGTGTAAGAAAAAAACAATGTATTTTTATATAATTTACGTCTATCTAACGTAAATATTATGCATTCGCTCATAATTTTGTCCACAGACGTAAAATTGCTTACAAAACTGCAGAAGATACTTATCAAATTATTTTTTCGGGATAAAGATTTGCTGCTAAAAATAATTTACAAAAATTTTGTTCGGTATTTAAAATAAATTTAAATTTGCCGCCGTAAAAAATTTAATAACTAAATATAAATTGATAACACTATAGGCTGTGTCCTAATTGGTGAGTGGGGGTAGTCCCTTTGTTGGCCCTTCCAGTTTGTCACAAGTTAACACTCAGACAAGAAAGGTGTATGTGTGTAATACGTAATTGCATTTGTCTACTCAATTTAGACTTCCGCTTTCCCTTTTTGTGAAAACCCAGGTGTTATCACTTCTGGTTTTCCTCGGGTTCGGTAATGATAAGTTGATTTCTTGTCGAGTGAGTGTCTCCGGATTCTCCCGGCCTGTTAAGGTTGATTGTCTAAGCATTTGGTCTACTTCCGGTTGCTTCTCCGGCCTTACAGCTTTCCTGGAGCCCGTATAAATCTTCATCAGCCGTACTGTGTGAACAACGACGCTGGAATTACAGGCATATGGTTTTTTTTTTGTTCCCTTTCCTGTCTCCTATTTCCTTGAATTCCCCATATGGGCTGAAGGACTTCAGTCGGACCACACTAACTTTAAAGGTGTCTGCGTTTAAGGTAAGCGCCATTACTTTTGGCTTGTTGAATTTAATAAATATTTTTTGCTACTCATTTTGCATTTATTTAATATTCATTTGTTCATATTATATGAGCCCATTGGCTCACTCTTTAATCTTTCTATACAGTCCACTTACTATTTTCTGTAACTTAATATTCACATAATATTTTCTTTTAAATTTTACTTTATTTCATCTATTTTTATTTGACAGAACTCACCTTTTAATTTTCGTTTATTATTCATTTTATTACCTGTTTTTTTTACCAAACAAATTTACTTCTTATTAAAAATATTAATAAATTTAATTTATTGTGTTTTTTTATATAATAATAACCATAAATTTGAAACATTTCATTTAGAATGTAAGAATATTGCGTTAAAAGATATTTTGTTTTATGTATTATGTAAAAGAGGAAAGTATGTAGAAGAGGGAATAGTTTTATGTATAAGAGAAAATTGAAAAAAGAAAAGAAAAAAGAGAATTTATATATTTTGTCTGTGTTCGCTTGGGAGGGGGGGGCCTTTTTCATAAAATTCATTTTTTCTCTTTCTTTTCTCTAAATCACTGATGTATGTATTGACAAAGTAAATGTACATTTATTTTAAGGGTGTGCGAGGGAAAGCAGCAACTTATGTTTTTGTGAATTTATTTTTAGCAATTTTATTTTTATTTGGGGAAATTTCGCAAAACAAAAAGAAATATATGTTATCTAGATATACTTTCATTCGTATCTTTATCTATAAGTTTTCTATTTAAACATTCACGTCCTAAATTTTACATTGTAACACTATAACATGAAAAGCAGATCGCTTGATTTAATTCCCCTTTCTGTTAATTCAAAATTATCAATATCTCTAATAATTCCCTAATAAATATTTGGGAATATAAAGTTTAAACCTATTTTCACTTTTTCTTACTCCTAGTAAGTGGAAGTATTGTAATCGTGTCAAATTTTCGATATCGAGTTTTCACCGGAAATATTGTCGTCCTCTGATATATCGAGGTCCTCTGAGTACAAAAAAAAAATGGTTTTTAGCAAATTGTGCGTGTGTGTGTGTGTGTAAATTAAGTAATGAGACTGATTTTCTAGTGTTCGATCTGGCAACACTGGAGACGCGGCGCATGCGTGGTAGGGCAAGTAAACATCTGATACACGTCCAGTGCAAATTTGAAAATGCTAGAGTTGTTGCACTGTCCGTAGTGACTTTTTTTGTGAGCAAGGTTTTTTTTCAGTGCGTTTTAAAAATGAGTGACATCAATTACGAGCAACGTTGTGCTATCAGGTTTTGCTTCAGACTTGGGCACAGTGCAACGGAAACGTTTGAAAAACTGTGCCAGGCCTATGGAGACAATGTTTTGTCGAGAGCACAGATTTTTAGGTGGTTTAAGTCGTTTGCAGAAGGAAGGGAATCAATTGAAGACGAGCCTCGCAGCGGAAGCCTACATCTTCAAGAACCGACGAAAATGTTGGCAGAATCCGCGATCTCGTGCGTTCAGATCGTCGTTTGATAGTCCGAATGATCGGCGAAGAGTTGAATTTGACTCAAACAACCGTTCATCACATTTTGACTAATGAATTGGGGATGAGAAAAATTTGTGCAAAAAGCCTTGACTTTTTGGGAGCAATTGATAACGATCCCAATTTTTTGGAACGTGTTATTACAGGAGACGAGTCTTTGGTGTTTGAGTAGAAACTAAGCGTCAGAGCATGCAGTGGCACACTTCAACCACTCCAAGGCCAAAAAAAAGCAAGAATGAGCAAGTCAAAAATCAAATGCATGCTGATTTGCTTTTTTGATAGCCAAGGAATCGTTCACAAAGAATTTGTGCCTCAATGCCAAATGGTAAACCAACATTTTTACCGAGAAGTTCTTGAGAGACTTCGAAAAAGAGTCATGCGTGTGAGACCAAACATCAAAAACAAGTGGGTGTTGCATCACGACAATGCTCCGTGTCACACCGCGATTTCTATTAATGAGTATTTGGCCAGTAATAACATTCCTGTGGCTCCTCAGCCTCCTTATTCACCCGACTTGAGTCCATGTGACTTTTTTTTTGTTCCCCAAATTGAAAAATCACCTCAAGGGACGTCATTTTGGAACATTGGAGAATATTCAAACAGCCGTAACCGACCAACTGAAGTCTATTCCAGTATCCGAGTTCCAGCACTGCTATAACGAATGGAAGAATCGTCTTCAGCATTGTGTGGCTTCCCAAGGTAGTTACTTTGAAGGGGACAATGTTGAATTGTAATTTTATTTGAATAAAAAAAAGATAAAAAATCAGTCTCATTACTTAATTTACACACATCGTATATTTATTTATTTATACAAACTTAACGGTCGAGCTTTTAAAGCTATATGACCTTAATATTTAATTTTGATTGGCAAATGCCCAAAACTACAACATATGCTCTCTCCATATCACATAATATAATGTACAATTTACCATATAATGTATGGAAGATTCTTCTCGACCGTTACTTGTATGAAGGAAAGGATTTTGAGTTTCGGTCTTTTTTTAACCAAAAATAAAAAAAACTTAAATTTTTGCCAACGTTTCGACAAATATATTGTCTTTTTCAAGGCCTACAACATATAAATACAATAGGTTATTTTTTGAAAGTCAAAATCAAAAACAAAAAAAAAATCAGAAAGTAATAATAATTAAAATTATGGAACATTTTTTTGGTTTACTTACATAAAAAATAAAAAATATAAAAACTAATAAAAAATGCTATTATTGCCCCGTAATTCGGATAATAACCAAATCTCATCCTTGAATCCTAATTCCACATGTATTCCGAAATATATCTCCTTTGCTTATATAAGAAACCTATCAGAAAAAATATCCAAAGTCCTCAGACCATATAACATTATCCTAGCACATAAAACAACGAATACAATACACAAACTTTTCACTAGATTAAAAGACCGTACGCCGACTGAATTACAATCAAATATTATTTACAAAATAAATTGCCGGCAATGTACAGCCACGTACATTGGACAAACGAAACAATATTTAAAGAACAGGTTATACTAACACGACTATGAGTGTAGAAAAAACAAACCTAACTCTGATAACATAACAGCACTCACTAAACACCATACTGAAAAAAGACACGATTTTGACTTTTCTAACACCATTATTTTGGCAACTGAACGTAATAGGAAAGAACTTAATTTTTTAGAAATGCTTTATATAAAAAAAGAGAAAAATTCTATTAATTATAGGACAGATACCAACGGTCTCTCTTTAATTTATCATAACCTGATTTCTTAATCCCTGACCTTGTTTTTCCAAATAGACTCCTTTCACCTCTAGTCCCGTTATAAATATACCTGCCAGCCTTTCACTATGGTTTATTTTTTCACTTTTCTCTGTGTTGTTGAGGTGTTCTCAACTTTTTAGTTCTAAATTTTACATAAGTTTTCAAGTTAGATATGTTTTAAAGATTTTTTATTAGTTTTATATTTTTTATTTTTTATGTAAGTAAACCAAAAAAATGTTCCATAATTTTAATTATTATTACTTTCTGTTTTTTTGATTTTGACTTTCAAAAAATAACCTATTGTATTTATATGTTGTAGGCCTTGAAAAAGACAATATATTTGTCGAAACGTTGGCAAAAATTTAAGTTTTTTTTTATTTTTGGTTAAAAAATGACCGAAACTCAAAATCCTTTCCTTCATATAATGTATCTTCATTACTTATAAAATTCTCAACAATATAATTACATACAAATAATTTTATTTTATTTGTTTATTTATTTTTATTCTTCTATCCTGCTTGGTACATAATTTATATCTTTATAATTTTGCCTACAAAATTCTAGAAACCTGGCAATCATTTTTAATTCCAACTGATTATAAATATTTTGTTTCACCGGGGTTATTTATATTATTCAATAAAACTTTTTTCACTTCGTGAACTCTACAATCAAACATGATATGGTTTTGTAACTCTCCTCAACTCCGCACAGCATGCACACATTATTTTTACATCCCTTCCTCTCACTTTTTAGCCACCATACACCAAGTCTGAACCCCGCCACGCCTTTATTTCTCTTATACTTAATATATTCAGATATAGTTCGATGTTATAATATAATTTATTCTCCCTCATATGTGTATATATATGTAGGTATATGTGATGTCTCTCAAGTCATCTGACAGCTCTTCCAACCTTATTGTCTTGGTCTCAAGAAGAGATCAAGAAGTCTGATCATTAGGAAGTGGACTTGGCCCACAATCGACGTTAAAGTCTGGCTTTCAACCTAAAAAAACATGTGTTGCTGTAATTTTGTAGTCCTGTTAGGATGTTTTATCTTCTACAAAACTGCTATGCAACAATGAAATCATTAATTTTATTAACTAATGTCGTCAGTTAGATGAATTGAACTCTTCTTTAGCCAACCCGAAAAGGGGGTAGTTTCCAGCATGATGCTGCCAGAATATTGTAACGCAGTCAGTGGTGCCATCTAGGAGAGAAGGCAGGTACGTAAGGTTCTTTTAATGGCCGCAGGAAGCGCTGGCGGTGCTCTAGTTTTCTTTAGAAGAATCGAGGAAGTTCTAGAAGATTCCCCACCGGTACAAATAGTGGGACCACAGAGAGTTGGGAGAGTTTTTCTAGTACGTTTGTGGAAAGTGTATAAAAAGTGAACAAAGTGGTTTAAACTGTGAATTAATTATTATTAAGTGTTGTATTTTATAATTTATTGTATATAACAATAAATTGGTGTTTTCTTTATTAAAGTTTAGAGTATTTTATCTATACGAACCCACTTAAAACTAGTTGCAGTAGCTAGTTTAGAGGGAAAAACGTTACAATATATTGGCATTCTAGGAATTCCATTAAAATATATTCATCTGTTCCGCTCAATACATTGAACAATTAAACGGAAAATTATTCACATGTGAAGTATCAATAAAAAAAACATTTAGATTCTCTTTTCTAAAGAAATATCTTCAATTTTTTTTTTTTTTTTTTTTTTTATGGTTGGAGGGATAAAGGGCTTTGACGAAACCGGACGATGACTACAAAATAGAATCAGGCTATCAAGGAATATATCTCTGATCCTCGCCTGATCATTCGAAAACGATTATTGAAAATGAAAGAAATTAAATAATCGATTGAAGTTTTTATTTTACATTAGAGTATTTTTATTTCATCTAATGTCACCATATCAGAACTTTTCCAATGACCCTTTATATTTACGTTATTCTCTCTCTCTAATATATATATGCCACTACTAGGATTTTACCTTCATATTACATTTGATGAATTGTCAATAATTAGATATTTGCTTCTTGAAATTCTATAATCTCACAGTTTTGTTTTGTTGAATAAGATCTGGTATATAGCAAGTGACAAATCTGAGTGTTATTGATTTGCTTGTCATCTGCAGTTGTGGCTTTTCTTTTGTAGAATTTCCAATACACGATTACAAACAACAATCTACAAAAGTAATTTGCCTATTGAAATTTTTATTAACATTTATAAATTTGGTTTGTAAATTTGAAATAGCCTGCAAAAAGCGATTGACAATTGTATTCTAACATTGAACAAATTATTGTATATATAATGCACCAGAGAATTAGAACAGAACTTGTGAATTATATATGATGGTAAAACCGTATCTTATTGTTCAAAATAGCTGAGCAAAAACCTATGAACACTAGAAATTTATTGATTAAGTTTGGCCGTTTGTTAACGATGACATCTTACAGGGACAAAAGATGAAAATGTTTTTCTTTTAACTTCCACATTTATCTTCAAAGTTTAATGGTTCGAAATTTTGGAAAATTTTGGTGTCCATTATCCAAAAACTTGATAAAAAAATAAATAAAATATTTTTAGAAGAAGAGAGACTAGTATTTATGAGGGTCGTTCCATAAGTAACGAGACAAATGGCTGTAGCTCAAAAATGATTTATTTAATCAATACAAAACTTTGGTTACTTTTCAACATAATCCCTAGCAACATTTATACACTTGTACCATGGTTCTTCTAATTTGTGTATGTCTTTGGCATAAAATTATTTGGGTTGATCTTGAAAGCCACCTTTGCACCTGATTTTTAACTTCTTCATTGGATAGAAAATGTTTCCCAAGTAGAGAATCCAAACAAATGGAAGTCCGATGGGGCCAGATCGGGGATGTAGAGAGGATGTGGAAGGAACTCGCATCCCACTTTTTGAAGTGTTTCTTGAGTTAACTGTGCCGTATGTGGATGCGCATTATCATGAAGCAAAATCACGCCTTTAGTCAAGAGTCCACGACGTTTTGTTCGAATGGCAGGCCTTACTTTGTTTGTGAGCATATCACTGTAATACTGGCTGTTGATGGTTCGTTGATCTTCAAGTTCATGTGAAATTCGAGGAAGGAAGTTGCAACTGCAACCGGTCGTCCACTTCATTGCTCATCACAGACACTTAAATGGCTACTTTTGTAAACATTCGAAAGGTTCCAACAATTATTACCGTATACTTTCAACATTCTTTCGTGGATTTCACTACCTTTAAGGACTCGCCATGATTAACTGAATATATTTGAGATTATGCTTACCAAATAGCTTTTGAGAAACTAAGTACAAGAATGCCAAATTGACGTACTGAAAATATTGTATAGATTAAACAAACGGTTTCTGAACTACAGTGATTTGTCTCGTTGCTTATTGAATGACTATTGTATTTTCTTCCATATTTACACACTCAGTCCCAGAGAGAAGTGTCATATTTTTAAACTTATATATTCACTGGAAACACAAGGGGCAGGTGTTGGTGTAGTGGTTATGAGCATGGACTTGTAAGTGGAAGGACCCCAGTTCGAGTCCAGCGTATAACTGCTAAAGTTTATATTTGTTTAAAAATTATTAATAGTAAAGTATGTGCTTCCGCCCCCGTCCACGACACCTAATTTGGTAGTTGGACGTTAAGCCCGCCTGAAAAAATAGGCATTACTTTACTTTTTTTCTTTTTTACTGGAAACACATTTTTTTGAAGTTCTCTGATTACGCAAATAAAGATGTGAAACACTCACGGGGCTTTCTCTTATGCTGTGAATACAATTGACTATTTCCGTTGAAAATAAAATTTTATTTATTTTCTGACTCTAAGAAATATATGGAAGTGGTGGGGGATACTTGAAGCTATCCTACAGAAGTGGGCGTCAATAATATTGAACCAAACTCATGTAACATTTGTAATTTAATGTCACAAAGTCTGTGTAACTACCTAAAATTGTTTTTTTGTTTTATTTAAATGTTAAAAATAAATGTGGTCTGTATTTATCTGAACAGTTAGTATCTATTTCTAATTTGAACGTAATCTTCATAGCGATTTTCAAGAAAATTGCACACACAAAAAGAAATTCAGAACCTACACGGTAAAGTGGCACACCGGAATTAACTCCATTTTTTCCAAATTTGGAATTTCAGGAATACTTGTATGGATTATACTGTTATTTATTACAAATAAAGAGTTGACAGCCATAACATAAAATCGAAAAATAATAAAAAAAGAAAAATGATGAAAACGAAAGCAAGAATTATACTAGAACTAAAAACAGAACTGGAAATAGGAAAGTAAATAAATGTATTAACACAACTAATGTTTAAATAAATCAAACATAGTTTTTATAAATTAAAATAAAAAAGCTGAAAAACTAAACTAAAGGATCTGAAATCCTGACGTCCCTAACTCTCCAAGAGTGGCGAGCATAAGCAATTAAAGGGACAAGGCCGTTGTCCGGTTAGGTAAACAATAATTTCTCCTCCGGAAGTGAACATTTGCCGAGATGGAGGAGCCGCACTTCCAATTATCACGGCATTCTGCCATGAAATGAAACAAATCCTCCCGTACTTGGCAGTTATAGAGAGGACAAATTTCTCGTTCGGAATCTTTCTCCAACCAAGGGGTATAATGTAGGTATAACAGTTCTGCTCTTAGTTTCAATAACCAGCACATCTCTTAGAGTCTGATGTTATTAAATAGGATCGATGATACAAATGACTTATGGTCGGTGATTAAAGTTTTGTACACAAAAACAAAAAAAAAACGATCTAAGTTCCCTGCACGACAAAATGACTCTTCGAGGCTCACGGGTCTAATTTTATTAAATGAGTTCGAAAGTTGATCACTCCATTTATCACAATCATTAAGAGTACACGATAGATCGCTGGAAAAATCACATGCCATCGAAAGCCAGTGTCTAAAGCAAAATATTTTCTTCTGAATAATTTCAGTTCCAACAATTTGCGAGAGGTGATGATTTGAAGTGTAGAGCAAGGTTGAAAGTCTCTAACGGTTCAAGAGCACACTCAATCGATAGTACATAATTAGGCGTTGGAGAGGGAAGAGAGAATAATTTTTTTAAGAAAAATCTTTGAAATTTTTCAAAGATCATATAACGTTGAAACCCCCAAAGATTGGGCAACATATGATAGAACTGCTCGTGACACGCTCTTGAAAGTCCTATATGTCGCGTCGAGAGGAACGTTCATATTAAGAATAAAGTTAGACCGAACCCGGTTTAAACAGAGCTTAACTAGCGACACTTTTTTTCGAAGTGGGAACCAGGGTCATACGCGGAAAATATTAGTAATGAATTGAAAATATTAATTTAATGGTTGCTTTACGTTCTTTATCAGTTTTTATATCACTCTTTAAATAAGTTTCCTTGTTGTCAAAAATTATCTGGTGTGAAACAAATCACACAATTGTAATCATACAATTAAATATGAAACGATATTATTTTTTTAGTACAATTTCACTTATTTCACCTAACATAAATTTAGAGCTTGTGAGGGGATAAGTACCAAACAAACAACCCAGTCAGTGTTGAGGGTGTTAACCATATTTATCATAATAAGTGACACTGACTGCCTGGACTTTACACTTGAAATGATAGAGTAGATACAGTCAAAAAGGTGTAATGACACGTAGTGATTGGCTGTATGATCTCAGTAGTATGAACTGTTCTCCTATCTGTATCCTGCTGCTATATTTATATGGTTTCTCCCATTCCAGTCCGAGAGAGTGGTCCTGTCATTTTGTCTCTCTTCTACGAATACTCTCTTTGGATACTATTACAATTTCATGCAGAGTGTTTACTTAACCGCAATGTTCTATTACACACTTCCACTCAACACTTGTTGGTTGGTGGTGTCAAAACCAACAAGTGTCAAGTGTAACAGATACATTGCATTGAATTGAATTCTCTGTACGAACTTGATAAACTTTCTCTCAAATGGATGAAAATCCGAAACTGGTGGAGAACAAAAGAAATAGGCTTGCTATGACAGAGGTTAACCCAGCATTGCGGACCCATCCACATATATAACAATGCGGACTACATTGGATACATTAGATTGAAGTGGAGCAATACTAGAATTTGAGGATTCGATCAAAGTGTTGGATTTCCAATGGTGATGTTTATTGTTTGGGAGCATCTACTTGACCTGTATGTATTCCACATCCCGTTCAATGTAGGGATATCGTGGCATGTTTCTGAGTCATAATTGGGTGTGATTATCTACTGTGTGTATCTGTCCAGAATAGGGAGGTGGCGATTTAACAAACATGCTGCCTCTAATATGTAGAAGACATGACGGTCCTTCAACTTAACATGTGTCCTACTTTAGAGTATATTAGAAATTCCTTTAATAGGCAAGGCTATCTAAACCTTACTGAGGAAATAGCGAAGTGATTAACTACTGTACTCCCACCGGAGGACCCGGGTCTATCTGTGATACCCTTAGATTTCTTCTTCCTAGGAGGCTCTATAGCTCACTGTCCGGAGGCCGGCAATGCACCGAGAAGGCTATGGGTGCCAATGACCATAGACGTTGAAGCGTCTTAAATTAAAAAAAAATACTTTACTGGACAGCAAGAAGCTGAATGGCAACTTTGTTGGCATTATATAAGATAAAAAACATGATGAATTTTTCCGGAAACCATCAGGTCAGACCTCTGATAGTACCTTAACTAGATACAAAGTTTATGCTTCCACTCAATTTTGTTTTTGAGATGATTTTCTTCAAAATATACAAACACACACACAACACACACACACACACACACACATATATATATATATATATATATATATAGACCATTTGCTAAAAACATTTATTTCGTACTTAGGTAATCTCAAAACTTGCATTTAGGGTGAAAACTCAATTACGAAAATTTGACCCAAGCAGAGTATTAAGGTTAAAAAAAGAAAGTTCAAGAGATTGCTTACACCTACATAAATACGTCATTGGGATACTTAAAGCTTTCCATTTCAATACTTGAAATGGGATGCTTAAAATGTATATTTTCAATACTTTTACATAGATTAATAATTTTGAAATGAGACTGAACACTAATTGAGAATTTTGATCAGATATAAAAGTTAAATTAATACTAATGTTTTATTAGGAATACAGCTTTGTTTTTTCATGTTTATTTAATTCTGTGGAAAAGCCATATGAACCAACTTCACATTGATTATTTCGCTTAAACTTAGCATCTTCTTTAAGTTTGTTGTTGCATGAAATTGGATTACTTTCAGTTCCTGTTTGTATTTAAACAAAAATTTCAGTATACGTAGAATAAATATATAGATATTAATTTGATGTTTATTAGAAAATTTTCATTTAAAACTCACGAGAAATTTCATCGATAAAAGCAATAAAACTACAATTACTAACCGTGTTCCAGCCTATCGATGTTTGTCGATGTTTATCGATATTTGAAAATCAGGTGACGGTTACAGAAGAGAGAGAGGTTACACTTGAGGGGTTAATTATTGTGTGAAAATTAGTAAAATATCTGTTTATTTGAAATTACTTACTGTTTAGTGATTGTTATCTTTGTATTCATTCGAATTGTTTAAATTGAGTTTATTATTATTTATTACTTACTTTCAAATATATCTGTTTTGAAATAAAGTATCTGAGTTTGGTAAAGTTATTATTAGCCTCCATAAGCTCTACCACCTAAGAGACAGGTAGACATTGCTCTTGGAACAAACCCAATGTAAATATTAATGGAATAATTGTCTATTTTTAATTTTTTATTACCTGCTTGCTGTAAATGGAAATATTGCAATATTGTCTAATTTTCATTGCAATTCTCCCTCAAGCTATTAAGGGGGCAAACTAGCAAGAACTGGTCTTGAAGGAGAAGTTCAAGAAAGAAGGGTTAGTTCAACCGCCCGTATTTAATAGCTTGTAATTCTAATGAGAGTTCACCATAAAACCGACTACATTCACTCTGCCTGCCAGTCCGTCATTCTCTTCTCACGCTACCAAACTCTCTTTCCCTAAAAATAATATTACAGTGCAAAGTGTTCAGTAAAAGAGTTCAGTAAGAGACACAACCGAATTATTTTCTCATCCGACCAACACATCTAAACACATTCTATTACAGTGTGTATATTATATTGCCTGAACTCTTCTCCATTTTACAATGTTGCCAGATCTCTCCTCCATTTTAAAATGTTGCCAAATCTCTCCTCTATTTTACAGTGTTGCAAGATCTATACATTTTGTTTCAAGTTTAAAGAAACCCGTTGAAACGTCGTTGTAGAAAAATATCGTGGAAAATTATAAAAATCCTCTCAGGGATTTCACCTTTCTGATCAAACTTTTTTTTTTCAAAATTAGAATTTTAGACACATATTTAATTTCCATTAACATTACATAGGTGCAAGACCGTACAACTAACTGACCGTTGCAGTTTTGAAGAGCCTAAAGTAAACCCTCACCTAGAACTTTTATGACAATTACTTTGTTATTTTGAGGTTCCCTGAGTCCAAAAAAATAGTTTTTATAAATTGGTCAATGTGTGTGTGCGAGTATGGATCAGTTGTGGGACAGCAAAACTCAAGGAGGAAAATCACCGAAAGACGAAACTTAGTAATTCGTTCAGAAGGTACTTTGGACCAAATTGGACTGCCAAAAGTATATCACATTACTGAACAGATACTCTGTTTTTGTGATATCCTCAAAAAAAAGGACCAAGTTCTTTAAACTTGGTCTATGCTACAGCTTTTTTTTTGAAACATTTATAAAAGGGGTGATCTAAGGAAGGGTTGGGCTTATTTCTAAAGGGCCATTTCAATATAATATATTCTACGATTCAATAGACTACACACTAATTATTATTATTAGTAAACTGGATGCCTATAGGCATGACACCTAAGCCAATATGCCTTTTATCCCCCATATTTCCTCGCTGCACTCTAACACCTCTGAGCCTTCTCCGGTATTCATCCACCAAATTTTGAGCTCCAACACAACACGGCTTGCTCAAAGCCCTCAGTGCGGCCTGACTATCAGAGAATATCCGTAACACTTTAACTTCTTCCTGCCACTCCCCTATCAGGCAACAGCATTCAATGATACCGTAGTAGAAGGACGAAATCGAAAAATATTAGTTTAGAGTTTCGAATATTTTATAGTATCCAAAATAGTATCTTTTTAATATTTTATAATTATCTTAGTGCTGTGAATTTAACTTCAAAAAGAGTATATTTTAGTGTCAGGTACTGTAAATTTGGGTCTAATATGATGGATGCAAGAAACATATAAATATATTAAATTATAAAAGAAATCAAAATTAAGGAAAAATGCAAGCTCGCTCGCAAAAAAGGTACACGCAGGTATAAGGGAACAGTTATGGAAGAGTTAATAAACCTTAATGCCATTGTACTATCCCCTTCTTCTCACAGCGGAGGCACTGTGAAGATCCAATCACAAAAGAGTAGATTATTTCAAGACAGACTTGTTCTAAAAATCAAGGTGGAAACATCAGAGCTATACCAGTATTAAGTTATAAGAAATTATTATAAGCTTTTGTGATATTCAAAGTACTTAATTTCTCTTAAAGAATAATATATTATTTATAAAACAGTGGTGATTTCTTAATTATTACTAATACTTCATTCTCTTTTATGCTTACATACTTACAAGCCCTAATACGAAACCGCTCGTGCTACACAACCAGCTACTACAAATACACACACATCATCACACCAAAACATTACAATACCAATGATCTCAGCCTGGAAGATAGTGGTCATACCCTCTGAAGCCACAGATTTCCCCCAGTTTAATCCTTGTAACTATGCTCCTGATCCTGGAGGAAACCACTTTCATTCTGTCTAGAGCCATCCGTATAGTTACAAATTATGCCGTTATCCACCTCCCATAACTTTTATTATTCTTAAGAAGTTAAAGTTTGGCGAAAAAAAAGAAGGAAATTTAAGAATATTAGTTTAACTTTGTGTAGAAAAGGGAAAATAGCTGATGCTACTTGATGTGTCGATTATGGCTGGGAATTTTGTGTGGTGACACTGTGTGTGTGTGTGTGTGTGTGAATAATGAGAGAGGTTAGAGAGTGCGTTTTTGATGGCTTTGAGTACTGTGTGATGAAGGACTGTACGTTCCTTATATTGATATTATTATTAATAACATTAATAAATGTTTTGGTTAATAGTGACTATTTGTTTTTATTTAATCGCCTACATTTGTCTAATTAATTTTCAGAGGCATAAATCATATACATTTTCAGTAATATATAAAAATTGGTAAGTGGGTAATAAGTATATAATTAAAAATAAATCAAAACTATGTTAATTGCTGTTTGCATCGTATTTTTTTTTTTTTTTAATTTAAAATCACTTCAGAGTAAATTAATCATATGCCGAAAGCTAGTGGTTTATTTTTCTCTATTTAATAACATCAGATGATAGAATAATTTTGGGAAAATGTGGAAAATTACTAGTAATAAGCACATAAATAATGGAAATATCAACAAATCCCTCACCATTAGACTATCCTTATGTAAATTATTATTTATTACCAAATATTACAGCTGCGAAAACATTTAAAAGTGGCTCATTGAGAATATATGAAAATATAGATGAAAATAATAACATTATTATGAACAATGAAGAAACTATACCAGAAATTGAAGAAATATTAGAACCAGAATTAGATAATTTAGATAAATTATCCAAATATCAAAAACAATTATTAATATTAGACAAAATCAAAAAGAATCCAATAGAAGTTGAATTAAAGATAAGTTATTTTTATAGTTCGTGTAAATCAATTCCAGAACGGATTTTAAGTGAACATTTGGAATATTTAAATTTAATTGAATCATTTGATGATTTACCATCTGTAGAAAATTTAAATAATAACATTAGTAAAAATCAATTATCAAATTGTATTGTTGAAACATTGTATTGGTTGTTGATTGGTTTTTTAAGGCCAAAAATAATAAAATTGAATCATTTAGAAACGCAATGGTTGGCTGAAGAAATTGATACGAAGAAAATTCTAAGTCCATCATTTATATGCAAATTAGATGGGAATCAACCATATAATGATATTACCAGAGATGGTATAAATATAAAAACGGAATATGGTTTCCTACCAGTAAATAATAGAGAAGCATTTTCATTACTGTATAATTGGAATAGTTCTGCTAAAAATAGGTACGTAAATAATTAATAAACAATTTGATAAATATTTATAATCTTGAATGCCATTAAGTAGAATGCGGTATATCGTCATTTTTGTATAATGGATAACCTACAAATTAGTGCACGTAATTTAAAATGAAGTAAGAATTAAAAACCGTCTGTCTATTCTTATGAAGTGAGGAATCATCACGTCTGGGTTTCTCATCGATTAATATCTATTATAAAAAATTCTGGCATAAAAAACTCACACAACTTTCTCTTACTGCGAAATGGCCAAATTTTTTTTCAAACTTACAAATTCTTATTAGCTTTTAAAACCGTCAGCGATTTTTATGGAGAAAATCACAAAAAAAAACACACAAACTGAAAATCCTTATTCATCAGTAAAGCCACAATAATTTACGATCAGCTGAGGTCTATCAAGTTAATTTAAATTTTCCCAAGCTTTTTTTTTTTTTTTTTGGTTTCCGGAAAAAACATAATTATTGGAAGATTTTAAGGAATCAATGACGTTAAATTTCAAAATGATATGAAAAAAAATTTGTTGGATTTTATTGGTCGTTATTTTCTGGAATTCAGTGTAATTAATTGTTTAAACCATTATCTTCTTGGGTAGATAATGTATTTGAAAACTATTCTCTGTTTATACGTATGTAATGGTTAGCTGAATATATCAATAATTCAATACAATTATTGTGCATAAGTTGTATTTTTATGGCTGCTTTTGTTGTAATTTTACTTTGATTAAGGATTGTAGATTTATGAACCTAACTGCAGCCTTTAGATTATATTTTTTACTTTCTCTTACTCCTAGTAAGAGAAAGTATTGTAATCCAATTTTGATATCGAGTTTTCACCGGAAATATCCGTTTTGAGGTCCCCCTGAGTCCAAAAAGGTGGTTTTTAGCAAATGGTCTGTGTGTTGTGTGTGTGTGTGTGTGTGTGTGTATGTGTATGTGAACAGCATAGCTCAAAAACGAAAAATCGTAGAAAGTTCAAACTTGATATTACGTTTAGGTATCACCATGGGATCTGACGGTGCATTATGTGTCAATATTCCTCAAACGGAAGTACCACTTTACTAGTTGTTTTTTTTACGTTTTTGCGATTTTATCAAAAATGGCTCCGAAGATTTTCTTTAAACATGGTATATCAACTACACATACAAAGAGCTATAACTTTTATTTGAAACATTTCTCCAGGAAAATTCATTTAAGGGCACTCTGGGGAAGGGGAGGGGTTAGGTTTTCATCTTAACTGCTATTTCAGTTTATTAGACAATTCTGTCATCTAAATAATGTTAATTAGAAATATGTTGTTGAAATTCCGAGTGTGAATAAGATCAGATAACCGGAAGTGCGTTTGTTTTGACACTTTACTAAATGATTTTTTTCATTTTTTCGCCATTTTCTCAAAAATGGCTCCGAATTTTTTCTTGAAACTTCGTATACAAAGTAAAAATGCAAAGATCTACAACTTTTATTTAACACATTTCTCGAAAAATTCATGTAAGGGCAGTTTTAGGGGAGGGGTGTGGTTGCAGCTTCCCCAAAGTCCTATCACAGTTGATTATACAATTTTTTCATCCAAACAAAATTAATTAGAAATAAATAGATGGCCAAAATTCAGAGTTTTAAGAAATTTAGTAAACCGGAAGTGCTCTTTTACTGAAGAGTTTTTTCACTTTTCGACGAATTTCGTTAAATTTGTCAATTATAATTTTGAGAACAGGAGTAAGTGAAAGTTGTGTGAGTGTTTCACACCAGATTTTTTCTTTGTAATTTACATTATTCCATTGACGTTTCGGCACTATGCATGCCATATCATCATGGGAAGATCAATATTTATAATTTTATTGTAATCTGAAATACAACTCGTATTGAGTTATTTTTACAATTGATCACTAAGTTGACAATTTGGAATTTAATTTTTTTAATTATAAGATGTCCTACAAATTAGTTGTACCAACCTGTATTACAATGTGATGTTTTTTATTGTGTGATATCCAATCTATGAGGTATGTCCAAATTTTTATTTAGGGTATTTTATTTGTAATTTCCATATATTACACGTCGTTATATAAATTAGTTATGTGATTAAATTTTTTTTTCTCCTCAGAACTGGTTATGATAAATTTCTTCCCATGATGATGGCACGCATAGTGCCGAAACGTCGGGAATAATGTAAATAACAAAAAAAATAAAATAAAATAATAATCTAAAGGCTGTAGTTAGGTTCATAAATCTATAACCCTTAATCAAAGTACAATTATTGTATTAGCTACAACATGAATGAGGCGTGTGTAATGGTTTGTCACTCCAATTTTTTTGGCTTGACGTAGCAAATATTGTTCGATAGAGTTTTGTCTAGGATTTGCTTTACCTTCTTTTTCATTATTCTCTTCTTTTTTTTTCTTTTTTTTTTTTTCTAAAATTATGTTCCTAAGAATACTTTTTACAGTAAAAATAAGAATGGGTGAAGTTATTTCATGCCATGTCTAGAAAGTTTTAGTGAAAATGAAAAGGTTTTTATAGAAGGACAGACTAACGCCAACTTCTAAGAATTCATCATAACAAAGTTCTGTTAAGTTTGTAGACATGATAAAAGCCGTGAGAATGACGAAATAAAATTGTGTTTTTTTTTTTTTTTTTTTAAATAAGTTACATTAGCTAGTTCTAAGCTAGGTACATAATATAAGTCTCATGTCATACGGTTTTGCTTTCACATTTCATTTATTTTTATTAATTAAATATTACGTTAGGGTACAACGTATCATTAATTATTATGAAAGTAATAAAACTTTATTATTGCAAAAAATATCATTAAGTACCTTTCTACTACTTCCTTTAATTGACACAATTTTTGTACTACGTGAATTAAATCATAATAACGAACATATCGTGATGATGCGAACGCCCGCAGTAGATGGCTAAATTAAAATCGACAGAAAAATATCTGGTATTAAAATATTAAATTTTTACTTTCTCTAGTAAGAAGAAGTATTGTAATCGTGTCAAATTTTCGATATTGAGTTTTCACCGGAAATATCCGTTTTGAGGTCCCCTGAGTCCAAAAAGGTGGTTTTTAGCAAATGGTCTGTGTGTGTGTGTGTATGTAGTATGTGAACAGCATAGCTCAAAAACGAAAATTTGTAGAAAGTTCAAACTTGATATTACGTTTAGGTATCACCATGGGATCTGACGGTGCATTATGTGTCAATATTCCTCAACCGGAAGTACCACTTTACTAGTTTTTTTTTTTAGTTTTTTGCGATTTTATCAAAAATGGCTCCGACGATTTTCTTTAAACATGGTATATCAACTACACATACAAAGAGCTATAACTTTGATTTGAAACATTTCTCCAGGAAAATTCATTTAAGGGCACTCTGGGGAAGGGGAGGGGTTAGGTTTTCATCTTAACTGCTATTTCAGTTTATTAGACAATTCTGTCATCTAAATAATGTTAATTAGAAATATGTTGTTGAAATTCCGAGTGTGAATAAGATCAGATAACCGGAAGTGCGTTTGTTTTGACACTTTACTAAATGATTTTTTTCATTTTTTCGCGATTTTCTCAAAAATGGCTCCGACGATTTTCTTGAAACTTCGTATACAAAATAAAAATGCAAAGATCTACATCTTTTATTTAACACATTTCTCTGGAAAAATTCATGTAAAGGCAGTTTTAGGGGAGGGGTGTGGTTGCAGCTTCCCCAAAGTGCTATCATAGTTGATTATACAATTCTATCATCCAAACAAAATTAATTAGAAATAAATAGATGGCCAAAATTCCAAGTTTTAAGAAAATTGTAAGCCGGAAGTGCGCTTATACTGAATAGCTTTTTCAGTTTTCGACGAATTTCGTTATATTTGGTACACAAACTATAACATTTGTCAATTATAATTTTGAGAACAGGAGTAAGAGAAAGTTGTGTGAGTGTTTCACACCAGATTTTTTTCTCTTGCAATGTTGTCCTTGATAAAAAAAAAAAAATATTCACAAAATTATCTTGCCTGAAACACTCATACGATTTTCTCTTACTGCAAATATACATAATAAATTATAACTGCCTAGTTTTCAACAATCATAGCATTATTAATAGATGTGTTTAACTATCTTCAATTTACGTGAATGGGAGAATTTAAAAACGTATAAAAGACATTTTTTTGAGGAATTCATAATTTCTCCCTCTACCTTGGAATTAGAATTAGAATAACACGTGGTGGTTGGTGGTGGCGGTGGGGGGTTCGAACCGAAACAATGAAGCCTACACATTGGGGCTTATTATGCCAACCCCTCAATGCCTAGTAGAGGAAGCCCTCCTCTTCATGAGGTCCAGAACTTTTCCCACTAATCCTTCTTGAACTACGATTTCCTCCGGTCTCAACGTGCCGAAGATTTCATACCGCAATCTGCCGACAGCAACACAATCAAACTACAGATGAGAGGCCGTCTCCTCTTCCTCCTCCTGACATAATCTACACAAGGGCTCCGAATCAACCAATCCCACCTTGTGCAGATATTTCTTGAACCTCTACCATACCCAGTAAACAGGCCCGTTATCAGACAAATCTTATACCTGCTTAAACCCAAGGTGTCTCTGGTTCTTCTTCTGTACAACACTGGCATAACCATTTTGCCATGTTTTGCCCCAGTACTTAGCCCCCCGTGATGATTATGCTCTCTCTCTGAGTCCATTCTCACAGAGACGCGCCTCGCCATACTTTTGGCTATTCCCAGAACAGTTTCCGGGTCCACAGAAAGGAGTATTCGCTCCATTGGTCGGCTAGCTCATTACCTTTAATCCCCTTGTGTCCCGGCACCCATACCAGCTGCACTTTATTGTGCCGATATAACGCCTCCAGGGAGTTTCTACACTTCCTGACTAGGGAAGAAGTGATTCTGAATGCCCCACGTGCCTTAAGTGCAGCCTGGCTGTCGGAGTAGATGCATATCTCCCTATTTCTAGAGCTCATACGCAAATTTTCCTCAGCACAGATGTTTATTGCATAGACTTCAGCCTGGTATACCGTGGAGTATCCACCGAGGGGCCTCTCAATGAGTACTTAACTCCATATATACCGGCTCCAATTCCACAGGCTATTTTGGACCCATCCGTAAACTAGGAACCCCCAATGCGGTCCCGTTTTTCCCAGCTTTTAGCCCATCTTTCTATCTTAAACCCGCTTAAATGAATTTTCTTCGAAAAAGGCTTAAACATAACTGATAGGTCCCTGTGTATACAATTAGTACACAACGTTTAGTGAAACCTTTCGTCGTTTACTTGTGGAAAAATTTGCAGAAAATTGAAAAACTGTTCAGAAAAAAACATTACTTCTAGTCAACCGATTGTCTACAAACTCAGAATTTTAGGAACATATTTAATTCCCATTTATATTATATAGACCACAGTATCGTATACTAAATTAAAATAGCACCTTAGAGAAAAACAAGATTCCCAACTCTTCTCCCTAAAGCTCCCCTTTAATTATTACTTCACAAAAAAATGTTTCAAATACAAAGAAAATCTTTGGTGCTATCTTTTTCCAAATATTAGCAAAACCTCCAGAAAATTTATTCAATAAAATTGGTATTTTTGGTTGAAAAATCTTGGCTGATTCAGGATTCTGATCCTGTCCAGATCCCATGGTAATACCAAAAACTGATTTTAAAGTTTCAAGTTCTCACGTTATTTCATTTTTGTGCTATATATGCTGTTCACATACATACTGTAACGCAGCCAGTGGTGCCATCTAGGAGAGGAAGTAGGAACCTCAAGTTCCTTAGTGGCCCCAGGAAGCGCTGGCGACGCGCTCTAGTTTTTTGTAGAAGAATCGAGGATGTTCTAGAAGATTCTCCACCGATATAAATAATGGGACCGCAGAGAGTTGGGAGAGTTTTTCTAGTTACAAACGAAGTGTACGTTTGTGAAAAGTGAATAAAAAGTGAACAAAGTGGTTTAAACTGTGAAGTAATTATTATTAAATGTTGTATTTTGTAATTTATTGTGTATAACAATAAATTGGTGTTTGCTTTATTGAAGTTAAGAGTATTTTATCTATACGAACCCACTTAAAACTAGTTGCAGTAGCTAGTTTAGAGAGAAAAACGTTACAATACATACATACTTACATGGGGGCACCTACACTCAGAGACTATTTTGTAAAAACCACTATTTCTACGCCTCAGGAGACCTCAAAGTGTGATTTCCGGTGAGAAATTGATATAGAAAATTTGACATGATCTCATAAGTAAAAAATTGTTTACCTATAAGTTTTCCTCAGAATACTATTATACAATCTATCACCTAAATAATATTTATAAGAATTAATTATGTTGCCTAAATTGATTGACCGACCAGAAGTGCGTTTTTACTTGAACAGTTTTTTCCCGATATTCTCCATAAAAGTCAGACCAGATGCCACTAAATTTGTTACACTAATTATGATTACAGAAACTTTATCACTTTTGTGGGAAACATTTTTCTAAAAAAGTTTAACTAAAAATTTTATGAGTTATTGGAAATGTTATGCTATTGTAATAGTTGTAGGAGGAGATGTTGGTTGTAGATGTTGATAGATAAACAACACCTTAATATCGGTATAAGATATATATAATTGATATATTATATGTATATGACTGACTGCCAAGGACTGTATACTTAACACTACAAGAACAGAACAGACTGACTGACGTGGCTAAACGATGTGTACAATTCAAGTGTGAGCTGTGAACAGAATCTCTTTTCTTGACTCTGTCTCTCGTATATATATCCAACTGGCCTCTCCTCTCCTCTCTCTCGAGAGGGGCTCTTTCTCTCTGATGCGTGGTGGGGGTTCACTCGCTAGTGTGGATGAGTGGTAGGGGTTCACTACCCCTACACTATCCTCAAGAAAGTAATTTTATTTAGTTTTGTTTCTCCAATTGTTATAAAAATTGAAGACAAATAAACAATTTGTTAGAAATTATAAGTTTGAAGAAAATTAGTCCATTATAAAACTATGTAAGAGAAAGTTGTGTGATTGTTTCACGCCAGAATTTTTTTCCTCGAAATAATCAGCTGACTTAAAGAGGAATGATTTTTTTTTTTTAGCAACACCATTATCACGGCATAATAATTAGTGTCACAATATTTCAAGTCGATATGTAATATCACGTTTATATTACTAGCTTATATTGAATTCAAATATTTTAACACTATTGAGATGATATGGTTCTCATCGTTGGTTATTTATAAGAAGTTTAAAAGTGCTCTTAAAGGAAGACATTGCATTATTTTGGAAAGTAGAAACATCAGTTCTGCTAAAAGGTGGTTGCACCCCTGGGACTGATATACACTATTCTAGCAGTTTGGAGACACTTGCTTTTTCTATTGTAAATAGTAGACTATATTAGGTAAAAATTTTATCCCTTAGATAAACTATCCCTTAGGATATTAGATGGAAAGTAGTCCAGCCTTTAAGGTTCTTAATTTTTTTTGTTTTATTAATTTATATATTTGTAAAAATTTTGAAATTATACTCAAATATTCTGAAATTTCAAATTCCGTCCATCAAAGTATTTGTATTTTTTTTTTTTTTAATAAATACAAGTCTTTTTTGAAATAATTTTTTCAACAAATTACTATTGAACACAAACGTTGGTTTGAAACCACGTTAATTGTTTTTTTTTTTATAAACTGACGTTTCGCCCATATTGCAATAGGCTGTTCAGGGTAATGTTTACATGATGAGTGGATCAACACTGGTTAGATCAGTGTAAGATAGTAATCATTATAATAAATCATTAATAAATAATAATAATAATAAAAGCTATAAATGTGCGGATCCTAATTTCCTCCTTCCAAATTGCATATAAACGTCTACAGGCAGTAGGCGGGACTTATTTTCCCTTCTTCTTTTTTTCTTTTTACTCTGAACAGGGACAGTCATGTTTTGTTAAGATGGAATCCATCATCACGATCCTCTTGTGCGGTATTTCCTTTTCTCAATCTGTGATGCATGTTAAAAGAAAAACGTTAGAAATTGACAAAGAGAAAAACTTTATAAATACAGATGATGGACTCTATTAGCATAACGCTCAGAAAAAGAAGACGGGAAAAACGGAAAGAAAAAAATCATTAACGGTTTTCCAGAGCAAAATAAGGCTATAGATTGTATAGATTGTAGGGGATTATTGCACTGTGACCTGGAAGATCTATTGTACTCCCAGGAGCCTTCCTCAATGCACAGCCGACCTCCGAGCAGTGTTTTCTAGCTCCAGACAACACTGCCCAACACCGTAGAGTGAGTTGAAAAGGCTCCTAGGAAGTGAAAATCTAAGGGCAGCATGCTCCAGATTCGAAGCCGGGACCTCCGCGTTGCTAGTCCAGCGCGCTACCACTGAGCTAATCCTTTTCTTCTCCCTTGGCTTACGTCCTTGTGTACTGTGTTTGTCCTTGTCTGTAAAGTGTAGAGTGTATGTAGTTTAAGTGTATTGTGTACTGTTCTGACCAAGTGCATGGAGTAGTGAATTGGGGTAACCCGTGGGGTCGCTACTTCCCAAGTAACCGCATGCAACAGATACCTCTTGCGGGCAAAATAAGGCTGTAACTTTGGCGACAATGTAATGAGAAAGGAGGACTTAGACCTCGTCACCAACAGTAGTTATTGTTATGTATGACAATGACCGCATTAGACTAGAAGGTCAATTTACATTATGTTGAGCCTTTTGACGAGTGTTAAGGTAGTAGTCGTCTTTTTTATTCAATTTCTAACTCAAAAAAAAAAAAAAACTTCTACTACCGCTGTGGATGTTGAAGATCATTCGCCAATGAAAAGTATGGCAGGAATAAAGCATGGTAAAGCGTGCGCCTTGGAAGCTCAGTTGTGGCGTCTTAAAGCAGCTGCTAATATTAAGTTCAGCTTTTGTGTAGCGAATTTCATGGTGATTGGTTTCATTACGTAATAGTAATATTCTAGAAAGAGATAGCAAATCATTTAGCGCCAAAAATGTCGTCTTTATTTCTTTTGAGGACATAATACTTCAACTTTTTACAAAATCTTATAATAAAATTAATACAAAAATTAATTACAGGTGTTTCAATGATAAATTCCATCATGCGTATAATTATTCAAGATTACAACCAATTTGGCCGAAATGTTCATTAGGTAAATGGATCAAGATGATTTTTATTATTGAATATTACATGCATCCGTCCATAACATATGTTGGCGATGTACCCGGTAAAACTTTGAGCCTTTCGTTGGAGCTTAGCACATCAGATCCGCCGGGTTATTTTCTTATTACAAATACAGATTATGCGAGAATATCACATATATTGATTTATCAAAGTCATTCTACCATTATTTCTACTATAAAATCAATATTTAAACACTCATATATGGCTTACAATAGTCTATTTTATTGCCTTTTTGGGGCAATGATTTTAGCTCAATTACTTAAAAAACTACAATTCAATAGATTGTAATCAAAATAAAGCTTTACTTTTAAAAAAAAAAGTATTTATTGATTAGACCAAGAAAAGATGAGCCATATTATGTAATGTACTAGGAGAGAGCAGAAATAATTCAGTATGTTTCTCTACTGAATCGTCATCACAGGCCATGAAATTTGAAATACCTATTATCGCCATAAAGTTCTCTACTATTAATTTTTTAAATTGATATTTATTTATACTAATGTTTATACTAATCATACTAATACTAATATTAAAACCACTAACAAACTTAACAGTTTGGCTTTAGACTACTACTAACCACAGAGCTACAGCTCATCAGAATAATAAATCACATCACTGTCAATTTCCATAGTAAAAAACATACAGGCTCGGGTACTAAATATATCTGGAATATGGCCTGCTGTACGTCTGACCGAATAAACTTTCCGCTATATTTCCTAAAGTAAATCCATTCCTACTTTTCCAATAGAAAACCCTCTGTCACCATAAACTCCGCTTTATCTTCTCCTTAAACCCATGTCTGCTGGACTTCTCCAAAGATCTATCCTTGGTCCTGCATTATTCATTACCTATCTCAACACCATCCCTTGGCAAACTTGTAAACCATGCTTTATACGCTGATGATCTTCTTCTCAATACACTATCTCAATTAAAACTGACAAATTAGCTAACAGATTTCACTGTAAGACTCAAAAATGCTTGGCAAAAATTGAAATTCTGCATACCAACGACAAGACTGAACGATATTAAACGCAGACCGCACATTACACGATACGCCACTGTTAACGGAATCACAGTTCCTTGGTCCAATAGCAATCAACTACTTAGGCTGTTATTCGACACTAAAAATATAACTTTCCAGCACCCATAACTGACAGCATGAACACAAGTAAAACAGCAATTTGGCTCGCTCTTTCCACTTTTCTGCCAGAGAATAAACTGATCCTCTAATAAAGTCGCCATCCGTTCCAATGTTAACGTGAAGCTTGGAGTTCCACCTAATCTTTCCAAACTCCAAATTACCCAAAACAAATTCTTTCGTTTTGCCACAAACTCACCTCGCTATACCCGTATTTCCTATCTTCATGACATCACGGACACCACTACTATTACTAACTTTATTAAACTAAGACTGAACAAACTACTCGCCAGGACACACCCTAATTCTCTCTGCAAACCCAATGCTCTCTTTATCGCTATAAAAGAAACAAAGATATTCTTAACACTTAAATTGTAATTCTCTACTATTTATTTTTCAAATGTCACGGGTCTTTCATTTATTTCCCGATGATAGTCAAATATATATATATATATATATAAGAACATTATTGGATGAGAATAATACTTCATTCCCATCAGCCACCATATTTAAATTGATATTTATTTATACTAATGTTAATACTAATCATACTAATACTAATATTAAAAACACTAACAAACTTAACAGTTTGGCTTTAGACTACTACTAACCACAGAGCTACAGCTCATCAGAATAATAAATCACATCACTGTCAATTTCCATAATAAAAAAACATACAGGCTCGGGTACTAAATATAACTAAAGTCTTACGCTTACCTAAGTGTAATACATAGGTAATGTTGAATTACTCAGGTAAGCGTAGAAGGATTTGAATGCTCCTTTAGAAGCGGATGATGCCATTGTTGAAGCGGCGGATGATGGCGAGTCCACTAAGGCGCAGATGAAATAGCTACGTGAAGGTGATGGCGCGTAGAGATGAGTCTTGGTACTCATCGAAGAGTCAATATTAATAATTAACACAGGGAATAGGCGCGTTTAAGGCGACAAATTGGATTTTCCAATTATGTTTTTGTAACTATAAATTATGTATCGGGAATAAAATTTATTATCTATCTATCTAAAAATACTAATAATAATACTAAAATTTACATTTTTACTTATTTCGCCTACCATAAATTTTGGAGGTGGAGGAAACGCGATGAAAGAAACAAAAGATGTTGGATAGTGGAATGGTGTCGTCTGAAGATATTGTTGGATAGTGAAATGGTGTCGCTTGAATCCAAATTGGTGTTCGGTAATTATGTAGACGGATTCAGCAATGTATAAGATTCGCTTCAATAAAAATAAATAAAAAAATCTTGCCAAAGTGGTGATGATTCTTCTTGGTTTTGAGGATAATTAAATGTTTATTATGATTAGTTTTGCAATGAAAGGATTAATTTAAGTATTATAAGTAAATTGTAATATTTATTCTCTCCCAATGATGTGATAAATCCATTGCTAGTAGATAATAAGGGTAAATTAGAAAAAGTAAAAAAGAATACAGTAATTAGGAGAGAAATTACTGGAGATAACTGGTATTAGTTTGTATACCTCACGCTTAGTCAGTGTCACTAACAGATAAACTTATCAAGAGATCACTACCCTTTGAGTCTCTGAAAAGTATTACCTGAGTTAGATTATCTGAAAAGAATTATCTGTTTGGAAAAAGTTGAGATTAACTTTGGTCTAAGTATTACTCGTTTTTTTTTAATGTCATTAATTTTGAAGATGTCTAGGATATCCACAAATGAGGATAGTTTTATAAAGAAAAATATGTAAACATAAAATCGTATGACACCCATATACGATTTGCACTTATTACAATTAATACAATTCTAATTAAAACTTTACTTTTTTTTTGAATTTACAAAGAAAATCGTTGAAACCATTTTTGAGAAAATCATGAAAGACTAAAAAAAAAAAAAAAAAAAAATCAGTCAACTCGCACATTTAGTTGATGGATTTTGGTAGTAACCAACTGTCCGTTGCAATGGCAATATCTAAACGGAATATCAAATTTGAGTTCCCAGCGAAACTTTCGTTTTTGAGATACTTTCTTTACTCATACACACACACACATACACACATTTACTCAGATGATCTCAAAAGACAGTATTTCCGGTGGAAAAATCAACTTTTAAATTAGTTACACTCGCAATACTTCCTCAGTATTTCGTCAGAGATATTTTCCGTGATAGCCTGCTTCATTTTGTGGTCATCAACCGCTTTCGTACGTGATGCCCGTCATTAGGATGTTTTTATCAAACATTGTAATAACATACGAGTCTGTGTTGTCGCACTGTTTGATAAAAACAAACCTGATGATGGGCGAACGCCCGAAACTGGTCGATGACCACAAAAAACAAGCAGGCTATTAAGGAAAATATCTCTGATGTATTCCAGCTCTGTGGAATCATCCACAACAACATTTGTGTTTCAATAGTTATTTTGCGATAGATGCGAGTTATAATTATTGTACATACCCAAGGCGAGATGGCAAGTAGTAGCGGGGAAAAAAACAAAAATAAGTAATAATGTAAAACTACCCTTTGACTTAGCCTTTGGTGACGGTGAGTGATGAATCGAAGAAGGGTTGATGAGACGAATGGCGGCGGACTGTAAAAGGAAGAGGTGGCGTATGTGTGTGTGTGGTGTGCGTGTGGGTGTGGGTGCGTGAGTGGCGAAAGAAAGGAACTCAGGTAAGTGTAGAAGGATTTGAATGCTCCTTTAGAAGCGGATGATGCCATTGTTGAAGCGGCGGATGATGGCGAGTCCACTAAGGCGCAGATGAAATAGCTACGTGAAGGTGATGGCGCGTAGAGAGAGTCTTGGTACTCACCGAAGAGTCAATATTAATAATTAACACGGTGAATAGGCGCTTTTAAGGCGACACAAAATTTAAAGGCGAAATTAACAGTACACCACAGACTAAGAAGAAGCGATAAAACAGAGGTTAGCTAGTCGGGCGACCGAAGAAGAGAACGGCACAAACACAGTTGTTCAGGCGAACTGTAGAAGACAAGTGAAGAAGTTTTTATAGAAAGAGAATGTTTTAAGAGTGTGGGAAAATAAAAGTAAGGCGAGAACCAGGAGAGATAAAAGGCGCCGACAATCCCACCACCAAGAGAGAGAGGTAAAAGGCGGGAAGGCGTGGGAAATATGCGGGCGATGAAGTAACAATTTAGAAATAGCGAGCCAAAATTAATCTCTCAAAGGTGCCGTGACCTAACACTGACGTTAATTTAAATCGTTCAGTTGTATTTTCAGATTTTGGAAATAATTAAATGAAAAAAATGTTTTACCCTTTTAGAATGCTTTATAAATCAAAATTTTTAAAAGCCTACGTCTAATTGAGAATATCACTATAGTAACAAATTAAAACTTGCCATTTTTATCACACTAATGAGTTTGAAGAAATGTTTTTTCTGCGGCTACTTATTCAAAATTATTTACTATTGGAACCAAATATATTAATAAATCTGTTTTTAAACATTCATGTCCTTAAAAATATATAATTATTAATAATTTGAACAAGTGTGTAAAATATTGTCAACAGGCTATTAGGGATTTTAGATAAGATGTAAATTCAATGTAAATTAACATTTCTAATACACCATTTCTAAAAATTGTAACTCCACTGATGGTGAGTTGAGTAGATTATGTGGTTGAATATGAGAATGAATTTCTTCAAGCTAGTGTCGCATCGAATGCCAAAGAAACAGTGCCAAACACTAGGGTGAATAATACAAAGGCGGGGGCCCTCTTCCACATCCATATTGGTTGCAGGCGAGGCTTAATACATATTATATTATTTCCCTTTGTGCCTGTGGTTGGCTGACGAGGTCTAAGTCTCAGAAGAAGCTCATTGCAATAGGGGCAAAACGTCGGTTTATAAAACTCTGTCTCAACTCGGATAACCTAAGTGTTTTTTCAATACTCGAGATGCTCCATTGACCTGGAATATATTGAAATTTTATGTTTTTTTTATTTATTTTTTTTTTTATTGTAAAAATTCAAGTCGACCAACGTTTTTAGAACCACAGAAACTAAAGGAACTTCTAACCAGTCTTGGAAGTAGCGATACTTTCCTATGTTATGTTTCGGCATCAGAAAATGATGAAGTCACACGGAAAGATAATAATTTGACGGATCTCTAAAAATATTTGCGATTCGTAAACAGCTTATAGCCTAACGGACTTACTCATGCTGAGAAGGATAAGCCTGTCTCTATCTTTCTCGTTCTGTTAGAGACTGCCACAGGAACTAACTTCAATTATGCTTTGGAAAACAAAAAAAAAAGTAAATCACACATAAAATAAAACAAATTAAATAATACAATAATATAGTGATCTACAAATGGTTAAATAAAAATTCGGCTAAAAGTGAATAACTTAGATCTTAAAGTTAACTAAAACTAAAAATTATATATGTTACCGGCAAAGTATGAAATTCAGGCATTCTATAGAATGCCTAGGCATTTCATATAATACCATGCGTAGTTTATACTCAGATACCAGATTATATTTCTTATGATAAATTTTGTGTATTTGAAAAATATTCCTGTTAAATATTCCTATGATTCAATTTGTTAACTTGGGGAAATGTTTCAGTATAATTAATCATGGTATTCCAAATGGTGTTCTAGTAGTTCTGGTACTTTAAGTAAAATAATTTAACTTTTAAATGATTATTATTAAAATATATTTTGAAATCGACATGAGATAAAATAAATGGGAGCTCGCGCGTGATGAATTTCATACGTTGTCGGAATTTCATACTTTGCCGATAACATATACAAAGTAGATACAATTTTTACAGATAAGAACGAAGCCAATGTGATTCACAAGATTCCACAAAAACGGTAAATATTTTCTATTAAGTCACTAATATCATTTGGCAGAAATGTATGCTTTATACAAGGCCTTAAGTCTGATCCAAGGTATTTTGGGAACAATTGTTGTCTGCACAGACTCTAAGAGCTCTCTAGAAGGCTTAAAGGATCTATACTAAGAAGATACTATCATCCAAGACATACATGCAGTGGTATACAACTTGTATTTAAGTGGAACTCAAGTGATTTTTGTGTGGGTGCCGGGGCATTCGGGTATCCTTGGTAATATAGAGGCCGATAAGTTAGCCAAATTGGCTGCAGTAATGCCACCGACTTTAGAAAAGTGTACCGCACAAGCTATAAAGGCCATATGGGCAAGACGGTGTTGGCAGGCATGGCAAAATGAGTGGGGTGCAGTAACGGACAGCAAGCTGAGAGAAATAAAAGAGAGTGTCTACCCATGGGATACTTCAATAAGAAGTATCAGACAGGAAGAGGTAGTTGTGACTCGCCTTAGGATTGGCCATAGCCGTCTTACTCATGGCTATCTGATGTCTCGCCAACAACCGCCTCTTTGTGATTCCTGTAATATCCTGCTCACGATTCAGCATATTCTTATTTCATGTACAAAATACAGGCATCTTAGAGAATTTTACAATATACCATCAACGGTAAAAGAAGCACTAGCCGACAATCACCCAGTAGTGACCAGTGTCCTAAGATATCTAAAGGCGATCTCTTTATTTAAAAGCATTTGACTCCAAGATTGAGATTTGTTGGTTCTTGTTGCTTGATGTTTTATTTATTCTCCTGTTATTTTGTTTGTTTTGTTGTTTATAGTTGTTGACTTGTTTTGTATATTGTTTGTTAGTTGTTTATTTTTTGGATTTATATTGTTCATATTACATTTTTTATATTGTATAGTTATTCTTATTGTCTTGTGTGTCTGTATTATTTTATTATAATTGGTGTGAAATAGTTATCATAACGCTTAAGGCATAATGGACCTGTAGCAGTTAAGTGCCTTAAAAAAAAAAAAAAAAAAAAAAAAAAAATCAAAGCCATGGCAACGAGTACTATTTGTGATCTGATAAATGAATTAAAATTCTGCTATCGACTTTGGTCGAAAAAATACGATAGTCATGGAGTACATAAAAAACATTTAAAATAATGTATAGTGTAGGGATCTTAGATTCACTAATTATTTAGGAAAAAATGCAATTTAATGAAATGAAATATTCTTTATATAAAATGTTTTTTAATATAAAATAATTTAGACGAATTAGGAATAAATCACTAACCGTATGCTAAAACAGCAAGTAAACAGGAAACTGTTGAAAACATTTCACCACTTGTTAAAGAAAAATTAGGAAACGTTATTTGAAATTTTACTACCAGAAAAATATTTATGAGAAGAAAAGTACGTTTTTGAATATTTTCATTTTTTAAATGTTTTTATATTCATATTATAAGTTTAAAACCAATATAATTGCGTTTGCAAATAAAATCTAATTTTTAATACGTGAATAAAAGTATTTTTTTATAATCTCGTTCAGATACCACATTCGCCGCGCTCATATGATCCATATGTGAATTCTAAGTGAAAATATGTATTTCTTTAATCACTATTTGATAATTAACTTAGCTCATCTCAAAGACGTCTGAAATGCATAAAAAAATAACCTTTAAGAAAAACCCTTAGATATCATAAAATATTCTAATTTATTTTAAAGTGATTACCATTGGATCTGAAGATTTGTAACTATCTGAAGATTAGCAAGCAATGAGCTAACAGCCCGTATGTAGTATCTAGTTCTGGAGTTTGATTAGTATTAAGGCGAAGTTATAGATTTTACTACTTTTAATGTTCAAGATCAAACACTGATGAAATAACTTCCAAGTCAGTACTAACTAATAAAGGTCAAAAGTTGACTTAACTTTCAATTCTAGACTGAATGTTCAATATAAATAATTCAATTGGTTATTATTTGCGTTAATTATCGTAAGTAGTGCAAAATTTTTAATAGGTACCTATTTTCTAACCTCTGCCGCAGCATGGAAAAATTATGTTTTAGATCTTATGTATAAGTAGTAATGACTTTCTCTGATTGCATTTTAAGACTTTTCTTCAGACTTGGAATTTTTACTAAAATCTTTAGTGATTCTAATATTATGTTAGGTAGGAAAAACCTAAACTGAAAACAATATATCACTTTGAATGATCCTTCAGCCCTATAGTGTGTGTACGCTCTTGAGCGTACCCCGAAGCGGTAATGTAACGACCAACGAAGTATGAAAATATAAGATATAAAAATATATATTTACTAAATCAGAAGTAATAATGTGTATTTGTAAATGATATGGGAAGAGAAGAGACAATTAACATGACAGAAAGATATATAAAACTGAACCCATCTCGAAGATAGTGTAAGCGAAGGAGGTGGTGGCTGGAAGATCAGCGTCTGCGTTGGTGGGAGGGAACACCAGGACAGAGGCAGGCAAAGCTCTTCATTAAAAGACATTTGCCTAAATTTACCAAAGACCTACTGAGCCAGACCCGAAGGGATATAAGGTTAATTGTGGGTCTACTAACAGGGCATTGTAGGCTGAATAGACACATGCACCACCTACAACTTGCGGATAGTGCGGTATGCCGATTCTGCATGGTAGAGGAGGAGACCCCGGCGCACATCCTTTGCGAGTGCGCCGTCCTGGCGAGGTTTAGGTTTCTTCAATTGGGGACGGGCAATCCCGAAGCTGAAAGCTTCATGACGGAGCCGCCGCTCTCAGCTTTGCTAGGATTGATTAGGAGGGCAAAGCTGGGGGCTGTTCTATAATGTAAGGGGATCCACAATAGACCTCAATTTGTAGGTCGCAGTGGAATGAGGCTATAAATTCTATTCTAGTGTAAGCGAAAGCAAGCGCGTTGGCGCCATGGGCTGCAATGAAGTGAGGTCAAGGGGCCGGTGTAAATGAGGCGTGTGAAAGTTGTTTAGGTGTGAATGTTGTATGTGTGAGTGCTGAGGGAGTGCAGTAAGATGTCAATGGATGATACTGAAGAGGCGATGAAATTAAATGAGTGTTCTTCTTCAATGAGAAGAAGGCGCAAATCAAGTTAATTCTCAGTAAAAGTGGATGACGCTGGGAGAAGAAATACACTCGTGAAGCCGAAACAAAAGAAGCGAAAAGGGCACCTGATGCCCATACAAAACTGAACGGAGAATAAACACACAGAGCTGTGCACTTCATAACACTCGGAAGAGCATTGAATAAAAAGGACAAGAAAAGAGAGGGAAATATGTGAAATTGAGCCGGTGGGAAAAACAACAAAGGAAAAAGAGCGCATTGTTAGATTAAAAAGGCGGGAAATAGAGTTGATCCCTCAAAGAGACCGTGACCGAACAGTGAGCTAGAAAGAGAAAAATGAAGAATAGAACATTGAACACTGTTATATTAATTAAGAATCAGATACGGCAAAGACTTTGCCGAACTATATAGAGAGTGGTAGAACTGAGAAATTGAACTGGCAGAGTGTTGGTGATGGTGATGTATTTTTCTTGAAGATTGTGAGTACAGGACTGAATTTGTAGACTCCCGTTAGTTATTATTACATACTTACAGAGAACTTTCCCTATATCTCCTTCCAAAAACTCCTAGAGATTAAGGTAGACAGTGTTGTTCTGCCCTAGCTTGTGGTTGGGAAATGTGTTACGACTCATGTTACTTGGTAGATGACGTATAAGCAGTTGGGCGGATGCCATATAATTAATTAAAGCTCTGAAATGTGATTGGTGTGACGTGTTGTTGTATATTTTTAGTGTTTCAGCACGGTGGTTTTGTAAAGGGCTTGTGTGTATGTATGTTTTAATGAGAGGGGAATATTTTATTTATTTATTTGTTCTAAGGGCAGCGCCCTATACGAAGAGGTTTGGCTGTACTACAAAATATACATATGACTCACAAATGTTAGAAAGAAGTAGATAAACAGAAGACAGGAAAATGAAAATTCGAAAATGAAACTAAATTAAAAATCAAAATTCAACAAAACAAAAAAGACACAAACTTTCAATGCAAACAAACATAGCACCTAACATTTAGCACAAATGATCTAAATTTCAGTGCTTCAACAAAAAAAATGAATAAATTAATTATATTTCTCTTGCTTGGTGACTGTAAAGAACAAAGGAAACTCAAAATATTGTATATCATTAATAAGAGAACATAAATAGACCGCTATTAATGAAGAGTAAACAGGACAGGAAATTAGAAAATTGTACAAATCCTCTTTTTCATGAAGGCTGCACAGGCTACATAGTTCTAATTGGTTTGTTTTATATGTTATGCAGCCAAAAGTTATTTTTAAAATGAACTTAGAACCCGATCGAAGCTAAGCCAGAACCTTTAGAAACTTGTAGTGTATATCATATGTTAAGTATGCCTGAGATTGCTGATCTTTTGAGTAAAGTGATATTAAATTAAAATTGGACTGACTTACTTTGTCTAAGTCAAGTTCTCGCAAATGGTTTCTGTAATTAAATAAAATTTCTTTAAACATTTTGTTTAAATAAATTCAAATCCTATGCTGAAAGCAGGTCTGAAAAATCAATAGAATTAAAAGTATTCAGTAAATGAGTAACCCAGTTAAATTTAACATGGGCTCTTTTATGCTGCCACATAGTTTTAAAAAACAAAGAAAAGGGTACTTATCGGAGGACATACTTTTCAATTTAAAAACCAGTTAATGGCTAGCTATAATACTCGTACATTATACTTAATGTGAACAGTTCCTCCTTGTAGGCGAAAATTGGGGGTGCACCGTGATAGGCCTAGTAACAGCTTATAAAAATTTAAGTGACAAACTTCCAAAGAGTCGCAGTACCTAAGTCCCCAAATCTAAGCAACATAAAGAAGTATTCCTAATACAATAGCATTGTTCAATTCAATTCTGGCCTCCCATTTAAATATTCTTGCACCGGCACAAGTTTTCAGTACAGAACCAATAGCTGTGTTAGTTTTGCCAACAGTATATTTAGTCTGCTTGAGAAAAACGCCAGAATTAGAATACAATATACCAAGATTTTTATATACAGAAACCTGTTCTAAGTGTGAATCGTTAACAATTAAACGCCTACTACTCTTTTTATGCGATTTTGAAAATCTAATAATTTTAGTTTTATTGGTGTTAACGTGGAGAAAATTTTCTTGACAGTAGGTTTCTAACAGGTTGAGTTTATCTGTGTATGAGTCACCAAATAATATCAAGTCATCTGCGTATAGTAGCATAATAATGTCAGTATTCTGACCAATAGGTTACAGAAGCTTTTTTTCTGAAATAAATTTCGATGTCACTCATAAATAAATTGAATCGAAGTGGGCTCAATGATTCCCCCTGGAGAACTCCTTCCGTTATATCAACAGGTTCGGATAACTCGCTACCACATCGAAGAATCGCATTATCATATAAATACTTGATAATTCTTATTATCTTACTACTGACGCCTATTTTATTCAATTTAAACCAAAGTCGACCATGATTCAAACTGTCGAATGTCCGTTTGAAATCAATGTAGGCACAAAACAATTCACCTCCAGGCCTGGATAATTTAACTTGTATTAACAAAGACAGCACAAAAATGTTGTCAACACACCTCCTTCCCATTCTAAACCCATTCTGTGATTCAGGTATTGCCCCAACCTTGCCCGACCATAAAGTCAACTTGTTCAAAATAATTTGCGTAAATATTTTTAGAATGGAGTTAGCTAAAGCGATCAATCTATAATTTGTTAATTGTTTTCTATCTCCTTTTTTAAATAGACTGAAACCTATAATTTTTGTCCAAAAAATGTGGGACTTTTACTTTGGAGAAAATATGTTCAAACATAGTTATAATATACAAACTGGCGGAGCAATTCGTGCAGCGATTAGAGAATGGGGTCGCAGTAAGCATGAAGAGCTCTGGAGGAGAAGCCCGGGTGCTATACACAGTAAAAGGATGATGCCAGGACTGTGTAAACGAGAACCCGAATGACCCTTGGTCTGAGTAGGAGCCAGATTTCTCTGGTGACGGGACTGTTTACGGGTCATGGCAGGTTCAGGAAACATATGTACAAGGTAGGACTCATTCGAGCGGAACCCTTGTGCAGACTATGTCAGGAAGAGGAGGAAACGGCCTCCCACCTGTTGTTCGATTGCGTAGCAATAATCAGATTGAGGTATGAAACCTTCGGTACTTTGCGACCTGAGGAGATAGTAGCTCAAAACGACCTGGTGATGAAGGCCCTGAAACTCCTTAAGGAGGGAGGGTTTGTCTACTAGGAACCATCGGGGGTGGCACAATAAGCCTGTTCTAATAGTCTGCAGTGTTGACCAACACTGGTCTAATAGACTGCGGTGTTGGCTGCAGTGCCGGGACATGGCCCACCCGAGATAGGATAATAATAATAATAATATAATATACAGAAGCCAGTTTTGTGGTAAGGAACTTTAAAAGTCATAGTTAATACTATCATTACCTGGTGCGTTTTCAAATTAATGTGTGGTACACTTCTTAAATAAATGTCCCAATAACGTGTGCCTTAAATAAATCCCCCAAAAGTGCCCTTAAATGAATTTTCCCAGAAAAATGTTTTAAATAAAAGTTGTAGCTCTTTATATATATTATATAGTTGATATTCCAAGTTTGAAGAATATCGTCGGAGCCATTTTTGAGAATTGCAAAAAAGTAAAAATACTATTCAGTAAAGTGGTACATCCGGTTAAGGAATATTGACAGATGAACTACTGGTGATGCCCAAACAGAATATCAAGTTTAAACTTTCGGCGTTTTTTTTTTGTTTTTGAGCTATGCTGTTTATATACACAGACACGCACCCACATACAGACCATTTGCTAAAAACCAATTTTTTGGTACTCAGGGAATCTCAAAACGTATATTTCCGGTGAAAACTCGATATTAAAAATTTGGCACGATTACAATATGTCCACTTACTAGGAGTAAGAGAAAGTAAAAACACAAGTTCGACCCACATATGAACTTATGGAGTAATATTGTAGGGCACCGCCAAACCTTTCAATGTTTAAACGTATAATACAATACTTCCAGTGCAAAAGTCCTTCGCCGAATATTCAACCCAACTTATTATGTTTCCAGACCACACCTTTACCACATGATATCAAAATTCCCCTTTTTATTAACGAATTAATCAACTTCCGATTCAAAAATTTCCATGGTATCTTGCTAAACACGCAAACACTTTCTTACCTATTCACTATTCATTCCCCGCTTCCATTCTGATAAAACGTTCACGTCATATAAAATGGCGCTGGCACCTTGACATCATTGCTTCCCCATTGTCCTTAAATCTAGACAATGCCAGCATTGGCTGACTGGCTTCTATCATTACCTCAACTTGGTTGTGTGTACTGAGCTAGCTTAGTGAACACAACTTGTGTATAATATGCATTCGGTCCAACACTTTTGCTCATGTAAAAATTCTATAGTTGGAAATAAATATTAATTCGTAAATATATGTTGCATGTAATTTAGTATGTACATAGCATGCCGATAATAAATTCTCCTCTCATAGAGTACTTTATAGTGGGATAAACAAAACGCACACACACACAATACAAATCAATTCCCAAAAAACTAGTTTTTGTATTCAGAAGTCCTCAAATTATGTTTCCGGTAATAAAATCAAATTTCAGGCAATTTGATACAATCCTCCCAGTACTTTCACTAGTAAGAGAAAGTAAATAAAAATTCAGATATGGCAATCTCTGTCTTTTTTTTTTTTGGAATTTCCACATTTCTGTTTGGCATATTTTCTTAAATATGGGAATTATATTAAATTTTGTTTACCCTTTAACATCCATTATTTTGTGGAACCGTTCTTTTTTTTTTTATACTGATGAAATTATTATAGTGTAAACAGCATCTCCAACAAACCCTCAAAAGTTTTTCCAGTTCTTCCGGAAGAGTGTTTCATTCATATAAAATAAAAATAATTTTGTATGAATAATTAGATATTTTAAGTTTACCATGTTTTTCTCCATTAATGATCTTCAATAGTCCAGATAAAAGTGCTTAACGAGACATATATTTCTCGTAAGTGGTTCCCGCATTGTATGTTATGTGAGACATATATACGTCTCTTACCTAAGTTCGTATTCTTAAAGTGCATAGATCATGTTTACGATCACTTTTTATGCTGAAATGTGCATAAAAATATTATTAAAACATTGATGCATTAATTGTGTATTAATAAAGAGGAATAGGGTGCGAATCCTTATTTATTTATTTATTTTTTTCGGTGGGGGGGGGGGCGCATCAACTACTAAGGTCGTTAGCGCCCCTCATATTTTCTTTAGAAACATCATTTCCTCTGGCGCTTGGACGGCGTTCACACCAACCAAACTAAGCATCCAAATCGGCGTCTTTGTTTCAGAGCGTGGTAAGCAGGGGTTGCTGCGGTTTTGTCTTTTCCTCTTGACCGTCGTGCTTGGGTGAGAGGGTCAACAGAGAATATGCGCCATCCATTAGGCCACCAGTGGGTCAATGAGTAATGCTGTCTCTATGTTCATTCTAATTTTGGGGTCGAGTATTTTCTTTGAACAACTTTGTATCCGTCTTCTTTGTAAGATCTACATAGTTCCTCTTCGGAGGAGCGGGGAGGGGGAAACGAAGTCATAGGTTTGGATGCTAGGTTAATGGGTGGAGATAAGTGGGTTTGAGTTAGGGTGGGTGACAAAATCGAAGATTTGTCGGTGGTAGGGGCACGTGGGCACAGCTTAATTGCTCATCGAGTTCGATGATTGATCGGTTGTCATAGTTTGAAGAGGAAGGTTTGAGGATGGTCAGAGGTGGAGACAGAGAGAAGGGGTATTGCTGGGCTGTAACCAAAAGAGGCCGGAATGAGAGGAAAGTTGCCCCACAAAAAAGTGCCCCAGCTCGCCCATTTCTCCTCTACTTCTAATTAGATATTCATTATAACACTAACGTCACATCAGTGAGACCAATCCATCTTCAGTCACTAAAGTAAAATTTAAATTCTCTTTGTATGCTTGCCTATTTTTAAAAACAAAATGATTGGAAGGGGATTAGCGGGATTCGTAAGCGGAAATTCTAAGTATATTGCCTTTATAAATTTTCTATTCTTACAAGCTTGTACAGCTCACTGTCCGTCCGGCCAGTTTGTTTGTAACAAGGGAATCCTGCCTTTAGGCTGGCAGTGTACCAAGCAGGCACTGGGGCCGCAACACATCATTTCAAGGTCACTCAGAGCACAGGATTTCCTAAATTACTAATAAAAAATATAAATACATCAGGGATATTTCCCGGGGTTTCCGGCGTTCACCCATTATCAGAATGTCTTGATAAAACAGTGCGATAACATAGACTTGCACTGGGTAAAATCAGTTTCACACTATAGACCACAAAATGAAATATGGTTTTTACTAAGTACAAATACAAAGAGTTATTTCTTTTGTTTGAAACTTTTTCCCAAGAAAGTTCTTTTAAAGTTGTTTAAAGGAAGCGGAGAAGCTTATGCTTTCCTCAACTTTAAACTTTTTAAAGTTTAGATTTCTCCCATTGATCATTAAAATTGAAGGTAATTTTAAGATGGAAGGAAATTCGCCAGTCACATAACAAAGTAAACTGCTATGAGAGAAAGCTATGTGTGTGATTCACACCAGATTTTTTTTTTTAACATATTGTATTGTTTTTTCATAAATAATACTCCTGTAGAGCTTTTTGAGCTCTCGTTACTCTCGCAGAATGTCCGGAAAGCACTAAATCCACAGAAATATTTCATTTATAGGTCAAGTTCTTCATCAGAATTGTTAGAAATAAATTTTAGCAAAATTATAAAAAAAAAAAAAAATCCATTTAATAAAAGTCACACATTTAGTTGATTTCAATTTTGATTGAAACTATTTAGTTCGAGTGTGATGATAATATATAGGGTGTGCCATTTAAACGGGCCAGTTTTGAAATAACTCTTAAACGAAGAAAGATATCAAAAAAGTGAACATAACGTTTGTTGAAGTATTTGCGCTCTAGTTGATGATGGTGTTAATTTTATTAGATTTTATTGCCGCCTTACACCTGAAATCGGTGATTGAAAGTTGCAATTTTTTTTTTTTTGACACCCCACTTTTTACTACTGCATTGAAAACTATAAAAAAAAATGAAGAATAATGTCATTAATTTCATTTCAATATTTCAAACCCCAAGGCAGTATCCTCTCCTGTACACCTTGTACACAGCAGATATTCCACAGCATCCAAATACCATCATATTTACCTTTGCGGACGATACCGCAATACTGTCCCCTCTTATCGATCCTGTTATTGCCGTCAGGGTTCTCCAGACGCCCCTCGACCAACTCCAGACCTGGTTAGTTAAATGGCGAATCAAAATTAATCCAACCAAATCAACGTACATAGTATTTACGCTTCGATGAAAAATCCTTCCACTTGTATTCAGTAACCAAATCCCTATCCAATCAGCTAACATTGTACGTTACATTGGACTGTACTTGGACAGGCGATTAACATGGAACCTCATACCAGACTGAAAAGACAAGAAACTAACAGACGCTATAAACTCCTCGCAAGGCTCATCGACAGACGGTCAAAACTAAACTTAAATAACAAAAGACTTTTATATCTGCGGTTACTAAGACCAAGTTGGTCATGCAGTATTGAAGTATGGGGATCGACTAAACAATCCAATTCCCAACGCATCCAATCCTTGCAGTCAATAATTCTTCGCAAAATCCTTAATGATCCATTTTTTATATCTAACCTCACTATCCACAATGATATGAACATTCCTTTTGTCAACGACTTAGCGAAATCTCGTTTCCTCAAATTTCACTCCTCTACAGCAGCTCATTCCAATTCCCTTATAGAACGGCCCTCTTGTCCTACAATACCTGACAATCCCCTAAGAAGATTGAATAGGAGATAACCTCGCGATCTACTATTGTCATGACACAGTGAAATAAATCCCATGATCACGGAGTGTCACCACTGGGTGGCTTCTCTAACCTAAACATCATGTTACTGTATTAACTATCATCACATTGACTTGTTATAACTATTGTTATAGTTGCAAATTTAAAAAAAATAATATACTTCAAACCGTTGCCGAAAAATTCAATCATAAAAAATTAAATTTTCGTCATTTTTTTTTCTATTTCTTTGTTTCATAAACTAAAATTAAAAAAACGGATTTTCTTATTAATTTCTAATCAATAATAGAGTTCAAATGCTGGACAACACTTAAAACCTATTTTAGAACCTTAAGGGACTTAAAAATCAAGTAAAACTTCATTAAAACAAAACAATATTCCAGTTTATTTACAAAAATCTATAAAAAAAATATTTCCTATTTATTCAAAGGGACCTCCTCGGCTTAACCGGCTTAAGCGCAGTCGCTGCCCTATATATGAAGTTGGTAACCGTATTATGCTAACCGGTAGCCGGTTATGGTAACCGGAATTGCTAAGCAGGTTTTGGATTAAGTCTTCTCTAAGATTTTCTGGAGTTGTTGTTTCATTGGCATACTTTTTTTTTGTTTTTCAGATATTCCCAAAGAATGAAATCAAGAGGGGCTAAATCTAGCGATCTGGAAGGCCAGCTTACCGGTTCCTGTCGCCCGATCCAGTAGCTAATGAACATCTCATTCACTTTTCTCCTCGCCAGATTTAACCCCTCTTGAATTTTTTCTTTGGAGATATCTCAAAGAAAACATTTATGTCAGAGTAACAACAACTCCAGAAGCAATTAGAGATGACTTAATCCAAACCTGCTTAGCAATTCCGGCAGGCATTATACTGTTAGCAACTTCATCTGTTGGGCAGCGATTGCGCTTGTGCCGGTTAAGCCGAGAAGGACCTTTTGAATAAATAGAAAAATTTTTTTTTATGTATCCTTGTAAGTAAACTGGAATATTGTTTTGTTCTAATAATGTTTTACCTGATTTTTAAGTCCCTTATGGTACTAAAATAGGTTTTAAGTATTGTCAGCATTTGAACTCTCTTATTTATTAGAAATTAATAGGAAAATCCGTTTTTAATTGTAGTTTATGGAACAAAGAAATAGGAAAAAAAATCTGGTGTGAAACACTCACACAACTTTCTCTTACTCCAGTACTCAAAATTATAATTGACAAATTTTATAGTTTGTGTATCAAATTTAATGAAATTCGTCGAAAAGTGAAAACACTGTCCAGTAAAACTGTCCGGTTTACTAATTTCCTTGAAACTCGGAATTTGGGTCATATATTAATTTCTAGTTATTTCAATTTGGATGACAGAATTGTATAATCAACTGTGATAGCATTTAAAGAAAAACATAACCCCCCTCCCCCAAAAGTCCCCTTAAATGAATTTATCAGGGGAAAAGTTTCAAATAAAAGTTGTAGCTCTTTATATGTATAGTTAACAACGCTGGTTTAAAGAAAATCGTTGGAGCCATTTTCGAGAAAATACCAGAAAACTGAAAATTATATTTCAGTAAAAACGCACTTCCGGTTATCTATTTTTTTTCAAACTCGGAATTTCAACAACATATTTAATTCTAATTAACATTATTTAGATGACAGAATTGTCTAATATACTGAAACAGCAGTTAAGATGAAAACCTAACCCCACCCCTCCCCCAGAAGTGCCCTTAAATGAATTTTCCTGGAGAAATGTTTCAAATAAAAGTTGTAGCTCTTTGTATGTGTAGTTGATATAGCAAGTTTAAAGAAAATCTTCGGAGCCATTTTTGAGAAAATTGCAAAAACGTAAAAAAAACAACTAGTAAAGTGGTACTTCCGGTTGAGGAATATTGACACATAACGCACCGTCAGATCCCATGGTGATACCTAAACGTAATATCAAGTTTGAACTTTCTACGATTTTTCGTTTTTGAGCTATGCTGTTCACATACATACACACACACAGACACACACACACACACACACACATACAGACCATTCGCTAAAAACCACTTTTTTGTACTCAGGGGACCTCAAAACGGATATTTCCGGTGAAAACTCGATATCGAAAATTTGACACGATTACAATACTTCCTCTTACTAGGAGTAAGAGAAAGTAAAAACAACGACGAAAATTTAATCTCGGCAACGGTTTGAAGTATTGAAGTGAAATTAATGGCATTATTCTTCATTTTTTTTTTTTTTAGTCGTTTTCAACTTACTAGTAAAAAGTGATTGTCAAAAGGAAATTGCAACTTTCAATCACCAATTAAATCAAATAACATTTAACACCATCATAAACTAGAGCGCAAATACTTCTACAAACTTTTTTGTACACTTTTTTGATTATCTTTCTTCGTTTAAGAGCTATTTTGAAAGAGGGGCCGTTTAAATGGGACACCCTGTATATCTATGTGGAATAAAATGTTCTTGCTTTCTGCGATCTTTCGTTATTTAGTCATTTTGTCCCGAAGAGCACTGTAAGAAAAACTTTTCTAAAATTAACGACTACTGTTGAAAAAATACGTCTAAGGATAAAAAAAAATATATATATATATATATATATGAACACATGAAAGTGGCCATTTCACAGAAATCCCTTTAGGCTTTTTACATATTTGATAAAGGTACTAGATACTTTTTGTGTGACATCTGTGGAGCAATTTAATTATCAGAAGCGCACACTCACATGATATGATAGATCAAATCTCAGATATTTATGTAACCCTGGAGATCTCAATCTCATGTTCAGTATTTAATTTTTTCCAGAATAACTGGAAGGAATACAAAAAAAAAAAATGACAAATAACAAAATATATTTGTTTCTGGAAGTGAAGAAAAATATATTTTTCTAATATTCATGGATTACTTTATTTAGCCATGAATAATGCTTATATATGAGAAATATTTTAAGTTCTATTGATATATTACTTTTTTAATTTAAATAAGTGTTATCACGAAGTGATCATTGAAATTTTTATATGTATTTTTTTTAATAATGTGGATGGGTCCACAAAGATGGGATAACGTACGATATTTTATCCGTCGTAGCATGGCATATTTCTTATATTACTGGCCGGTTTCGAATTTTTATCTATCGTCAGATTGCAGAAAGTTCATTTCAAAGCAATATTTCTGTTACGCCTCAACAACTTGTTGGTTTGTGTAATTTTTATGTTTGTGCGGCAGGTTATAAGGTTATATTACTATGTTTGTGTTTAATGACAAAATGGTATTATTATTAAATTATGATTAGATAAAAAAATAATGTACATTTAAATAGCATGTTTTGAAAACGGATATTTTATCAGCGTATCGTAAAATAGTGTTTTTCTTCATAGAAAATAACCCAGTTTTTTGGAGGGGGTTCTTTATTTTTATTGTTTTCTTTTATAATTTTCTCGTCGTATCGGCGTCTGCTTATGCGATTTTTTTAAGCAAATGATAATTGATTACATTAAAATGTAATATTTTGACTTTTTGAATAGGGTAAAGCTAGGAGAGATGACGCACATTTCAAAGTTATGCCCTGTATCAAAAATATATGTGTAATTACATAAAGTCATAGCAATGTCAAAGTGATTCCAGCCACCTGCTATCTTCACAAAGGATGGCAGTAATAAAAGATAATTTATAACTAGTGGCCTAGCCGGCCGCTGTCTTCAAGACAAGGCCGCGGCCAAACAAACAAAACCAAGGTTCAATACTTTACATCAAAGCAAACACTGATAAAGCTGGCCACTGACCTAAATCACTGGTCACCAAACTAACCAAGGTCGCACAAGATCGCACACTAGGACAGATGTCTTGGTGTGAGTGTTGCTAACACTAATATAAACTTCGCCCAATTGGAAGAGGGGATCATTATACACGAGTACGTCCGTAGATTATTATACTTCAGTACGTCTTATTATTATACACCAGTACGTCCTTAGATTATTATACACGAGTACGTCGTTATACGAGCAGCAGTTCCGCGTCCCTATACAGGTTTTACTTATACTTATTTTCATAATTGTGCATCTTAGTTTATTTATTTTAATCATCTTAAATTAATTGTTATTTTAACTTTAAATTATCTAAGTATTTCATGTTAATAGTTACCATTTCTCACATTTAAATTACTGTAAAAATATAGTCTATTTTTTATAAATTCAGTGTTAGTAATTCGAGCTCTAACTTCCAAAAATCTCTAAACTAACTTCCGCCCTCTTCAAGACATCCACTACATACCTCAGGAATCACAATAAACGATTCCACTACATATGAGATATATTAAAAAGGTAAGCCTATAAAACATATGTCAACTACTATTATCTGCAAAAAAAAATGTTATTTTTCAAAATAAAGACATTCTCATTTATTCCAGAAATAAAATACAAATACCCTACATTTGGCCGTCTCTAATACTATGGTAGGATGACGCAACATAGGTAGGAGACCTCTCCCCTGTAAAGGTAACATGGCTGATCGACATGAAACTTAGTGAACACCATATCTACAAGTCCACCTTTAACGACAGCTAGAAATCTTTCATTTCAATTGCAATTAATATAGTTTAAAAAATAAAATAATTTACTAAGCGTTATGAAAATTCACGTTATGAAAACACAATAATTGATGCGTATAAATGTTCCTAGGACACAGAAGAACACACAAAATAACTGAAGAATTTTGCAATATGGTCGTTTCTGATCTCTCTACTCCTGGACTAACTTCCAAGACGCCACGTGGTGGCAAACAAGAGAAGTAAAGCCTGCGTCACCTCTCCTAACTTTACCCTAGATATAATGTTCTTTTTTAAATCGTCGGGTGGATTTCTTGGTCCCGCCAGTTGTGTGTTGATTTGTATGTTAAGCCTTCTTAGCCTTCAAGAAAAACAACCTTTTACAAAAATTATAAATAGAATACTAGCCTATAATTTTTTTTTTTTTTTTGGCAATGAACCTGTTTGGTTATCATAATAACCAACATAGGGGCATACCCTATGACTCATAATTAAATATGTAAACACAAACAACGAGTCACGGAAACGAACACAATGATTATTTAATAGCACGATGAATATTTTTTAATTAGAGAACCAGTCTAATGGCTTCACTAGCACTGATACACATGTGTGTATCTTACATAAATGGGTTTAATTGTAGACGCCGATATACTTACAATTAAATCAACATCCTCAATATTGTATCGTCATTTTTATTAAGTAGGAGGGGGTGATATAAGAAAATTTCTCGAATGTAATATATTGATAAGAATAGATAAAATTTGAAGAAAGGTAAAGGCAAAGTATAACGATTACAGAAAAGCTTGTAAAAAATAAATAAATATGAAATCCAAGCAAGGTTAATACAAGTAAATATGTAGGTTAATTGAAAAATGTAAGAAAGGTTGGCAGCAATCACAGCAAATTGGAGATGATATTTAAAATAAAATAATAGAGAAAAACAAATGTATTCGTTTTTTTTTTTGTTATGCTAATTTTTAAATCATATTAATTTATGTTTAAATTACATTAAAAATATGTTGAAGAGAGATGTTATGTCCTCACGCGTTGGTCTAGTGGTTGGCGCACTCGCCTTTCGTGAGAGAATTCAGGGTTCGATTTCCTTGAGGGCAAAGTCGGTGCTGCCCAGCATCGTGATAAAAAATGGGAAGCTACAGTTAGTAGCGCCTTAGGTAGCGAAGGCCGGAACTGAACGGTGTGGGAACTGCGGCGTGCTTACCACATGGCCCCCCATGCAAATCGCCGTCTGACAAGCTTTCGCCTGCTGTTGCGCCATAGGAGAGAGAAAGAAAGAAAGATAAATTTATTATGCTCTGGAATTTATGTCCCTTAAGAGCAACAAATAAAATGTACAATGTTAAAAATATTTTCTCAGATCTGAGAGATTAAACAGAAATAAATTCTTAATAACTATTTACATTTTTATAATTTTGTATAAAATATTTACATTTATAGAAATTACTACTAATAATAAATTAATAAAATAAGAATAATAATAATAATAATAGTAATAATAATTATTAACATAATAATATAAAACAAAAGAAAGATAAAAAAAAAAATAACTTCTATATATACAAACTTAAAAATCTCCTTTGTACAGTTCAAACAAATGATTGTAATAGAAAAACTTAAAACTAGGCAGTGGTTTCTTGTTGGTCAAGTCAGTAGGTAAGTCGTTCCAAAGACTACTTACTGGCAGCAACAGTAAAAGAGCTTTGGTACGTTACAGTCCTATGTGGTTGTATGTAAAGTCTGGAATCGACAGTCCTTGGTGGTTCTTAAGTCTAGTGCAGCTTTTTGTGTAAACATGTCATATAAGTATTTTGGAGTCTGCGCCCTAAACAATTGGTATATGAAATTAACCATAAAATATTTTCTACGGTAGTCAACAGTAAGCCAGTTTAAAGTAAAGTAATGTGGTGTAATATGTTCGTCTTTCCTAATATTTAATATAAAACGGATACTGGATTTAAGTGATCTCTGGAGTTTGGTGTTAAGTTCCGAAGTAAGATCAGCATATACCAGCCAACAGTAATCAAAATGAGGAAATATGAGAGTACTAACTAACTGTTTACGGAGAGATATAGGCAACATATTTTTATGGAGTTTTAGCTGGTATAGAGATTTATAAATACTATTGCAAATATTACTAACATGGCATTCCAAGATAACGTGTTAGAAATCGTCACACCTAAACATTTCCCAGGCGTAACATAAGGTATATTTATGTTATTAACAGTAATTTTGGAAATTAGGTCTAAATTAATTGCATTTATATATTTTCTACTGCCAATTATCATTGCTTTTGATTTTATTATATTAAATGCAATAAAATTGCATTGAAGAGAGAGAGAGAGATATGTTTTGGTGGCATTTTTTTGGCCATCCGTTAAAAAATACATTTATGTTTATATTCTTATATCTATTTACCCGGTAGTTGGTACTAAGTAGACCAATTTGGTTCGGATAATGTTCGCGACAGAGGTGATAATATGCAGTTAAAGACGATGCTAGCGCTAATAAGCGGCTGATTATCAGAAACATGACGACTCCACGACGGATTTTCTATGGAGGCATGTTTATTCTAATTTCCCAATAAAACAAAATTAAGTAATTATATAAAAATTAAAATTATATTTTCAAATAAACAAAAGCAGTACTATAAAAATGCAAAGTACCATATTAGCGTTTCAAAAAGTATACCGAACACATTTGGTCTCAAAAAAAAACAAAAAAAACTATAGGAAACAAGTCAATTTTAACTTAACATGAAATTCTCTCAAATGAGCAAGATTCATCATTTTCTGATTATTAATAGTATTTTCTAATAGAAATGATTCTATTGTATTCAGTCGATTTGCAACAAATATAACTGCTTCCTTACTACCATGTTCTGTATATTCTTTGTATCTTCTAAAAAAAAAAAAATACACAAAATAATTAAATATTAATCAGCAATAGGTTATGTTAATTTATAACCCAGATTTTTTTTTTTTTCATGAGAATCTGGTGTGAAACACTCACACAACTTTCTCTTTGCTCCAGTACTCAAAATTATAATTGACAAATTTTATAGTTTTATGTATAAAAATTTAAAAATGAAATTCGTCTAAAACTGTTCTGTAAAAACACACTTCCGGAAATTCGGAATTGTTGGCCATCTATTTATTTCTAATTAATTTTGTTTGGATTATAATATTGTATAATCATCTATGATAGCACTTTAGAGATTGTAGAACATTGTATCCAGAGTTCATATAAAAAAGTTTCATGAAAATCATTGAAACCATTTTTGAGAAAATGGCGAAAAAGTGAAAAAAAAAAAAAAAATCTGGTGTGAAACATCACACAACTTTCTCTTATACTCCAGTTCTCAAAATTATAATTGACAAATTTTTAGTTTGTGTACCAAATTTAATGAAATTTGTCGAAAACTGAAAAAAACTATTCAGTAAAAGCGCACTTCCGGTTTACTGATTTTCTTCACACCCGGAATTTTGGCCAACTATTTATTTCTAATTAATTTCATTTGGATGATAGAGTTGTATAATCAAGTATGATACCACTTTAGAGGAAGCTGTAACCCTACCCCTCTCCTAAAAGTGCCCTTAAATGAATTTTCCCAGAGAAATGTTTTATATAAAAGTTGTAGATCTTTGAATGTTTAGTTTATATGTTTTATTTCAAGATAATCGTAGGGGCCATTTTTAAGAAAATCGCGAAAAAGTGAAAACATCATTTAGTAAAGTGTTAAAACAAAGGCACTTCCGGTTATCCGACTTTTCTCAAACTCGGAATTTCAACAACATATTTAATTCTAATTAATATTATTTAAATGACCGAATTATTTAATAAACTGAAATACCATTTTAGAGGTTAACCTAACCTTCCCCTTCCCACAAAAGTGCCCTTAAATGAATTTTTCCAGAGAAATGTTTCAAATAAAAGTTATAGCTCCTTGTATATGTAGTTGATATACCAAGTTTAAAGAAAATCGTTGGAGCCATTTTTTGAGAAAAACGCAAAAAAGTAAAAAAAAAAAACTAGTAAAGTGGTACTTCCAGTTGAGGAATTTTGGCAGGTAAGGCACAGTCAGATCGCATGGTGATACCTAAACGGAATATCAAGTTTCAGCTTTCTACGATTTTTCGTTTTTGAGCTATGCTGTTCACATACCCACACAGACACTTTTTTAGACTCAGGGGACCTCAAAACGGATATTTCCGGTGAAAACTCAATATCGAAAATTTGACATGATTACAATACTTCCTCTTACTAGGAGTAAGAGAAAGTAAAAATTATTTAGTAAAATAGTAAAGTGAACGCTCTTTCCGTTAATCCGGAATTCAAACGCGAAATTTCAACAACATATTTAATTCTAATCAACACCATTTAGATGATAGAATTGTCTAATAAACTGAAATAGCACTTTAGGAGAAAGCCGTGACCCCACCCATCCCATCCAAAAGTACCCTTAAATGAATTATTCCGGAGAAACGTTTCAAATAAAAGTTGTAGCTCTTTGTATGTATAGTATATCTACGCCAAGTTTGAAGAAGAAAAATGTTTCGAGCCCTTCTTTTGAGGAGATAATCGCATAAAATTGAAAAATACAATTTGTAAAATAATACTTCCGGTTGGGAAATTTTGACAGATAACGTACTGTGAGATCCCATGGTAATAACTAAACGGAATATCAAATTTCAAGTTTCTATGGCTTTCCGTTTTTTGTACTATGCTGTTCATATATATATACACTCACACACACACACACACAGGTCTACTTACCGATTTTAGCTTTACTTCCTTCTTCACAGCATAACTATAAGACTTTGGCTACCGTGTGTTTGCCAACTGGCCAGCATTTAACTCTTCATTTAATACTTCTGTTTTAAAGTCTTCAAATATTTCTTGAAACACATTTACGGCACCAAGAATATCTTGTCTTAACTTACTTTTTTAAATTTCCGCTTTTTTCCGTAACTTTTATAAGTTTTTTTTATCGCACTGTTAAAAGTCACATCTCTCTCATTTTTGCGCCATCTTGGTGTCTTCCGCCATCTTGGTGTCTTCCGCCATCTTTGTGCAAATAGTTAAGAAAGGAAAAAACTTAAGAAACACTCAATTCTTGATATTCAATTATATATGTAAGGTACCATCGTTGGATCCTACAAGAAGGTTTTTCTGTTTTTCGAAATCCTTCAACCGGGGGTGCGACTTTACCAAATAGTTTATATCAGGTATTTTTTTTCCTTCTTCACTCTGGGGCCGAATCGACCTTGTGTGAAGTGCTGTAAACATAGTAAACAAAGCTACCAATAAGCTATATTTCTGGCCTATTACATCAAGATGTTCTAAAAGAATGGCAGCAAAGTTGGTCCTCTTTCAGAGACAGGCGCTTTGACTAGGGAGTTTTTTCCCGAAATAAAGCACAAGTTTGAGTCTCCCATCGAGATATCCTACGCGCTCACTCAGATATTGACGGGTCACGGACGTGCTAAGGAGTATCTGCGTAGATTTAAAATAATCACATCAAATGCTTGCCCATGTGATGGTGCAACTGTTCAGAGCGTGGACCACATTCTTTATGATTGCAACAGATATGAGGCAAAAAGATGTAGACTCATCCGAGCAGATATTGATCACAGGAGGCTACTGGAAGGTGGAGAAGAAAAATCTGGTGAATGCAAAAAAGCACGCAAAAATTTTTTATTGATTTTATTAAATCTATTAACGTAAAAGATCTGCGATTAGACTTCATATATTAGAGTTTTTATTTCTTAATTTTATCCATAATTGGCAATTTTCATTTTCTTCATTTGTAATGTTTTAGATTTTCTTGGTTGTACAAATTAGTTATTTATTCTAATAATGATGTAATAACACATGTTGTAATCTAATAGAGTATGTGGAAAAATAAACTCCCTGGCGTTAGGGTTACTCTCTCCAGGGAAAAAACACACACACACAGACTACTTTCTTAAAACCACATTTTTAGATTCAGGGGACCTCAAATTGAATATTTTTGGTGAAAACTCGGTATCGCGAAAATTTCGCCATTTCCCTCATACTAGGGAGTAAGGGAATGTAATAAATAATATCTGCTGTAAAAAAAAAAGTAACATAACTTTTATCTAATTGCAATTTAGGACAGTTACATTGACAAATTTTCAATGAAATTCACTATAAAAGCTTACGAAACTTTTAATTAGGGCTGACCATAAAAGCAAGTTTTCAGGAGAATATATACATGTTTATTGTGTAATAAATTAAAGGGGACAACCTCCCGTTTGTCTCAATTAACTAAGTGGTTTTCAGATTTCCTCCCTGAGCAAAATAAGATTGAGAACCTTAGTTGGTATAGTGACTGGACACACATGAGCGGCTAGTCATTTACATAAAATAGGAACGACGTCCAGTCCCACATGTCAGGATTGTGATGATCGAGTTAGGGAAACGGTGGATCACTAGTGATTTAATAATAATAATAATAATAATAATAATAATAATAATAATATTCACAAACCACACACTCACTCAAAATGTGTGTGTGTCTATATATATGTGAACAACATAGCTCAAAAACGAAAAACCGTGGGGAAAGTTCAAACTTGATATTCCGTTTGGATTAAAACCATGGGATCAGACAGTACGTACGTTATCTGTCAAAATTCTTCAACCGAAAGTTTCACTTTACTAGTTGTTGTTTTTTTTTACTTCTTTGCATTTTTCTCAAAAAAAAAAAAATTGCTCCGACGATTTTCTTCAAACTTCGTACATCAACTACACATACAACGATCTACAATTTTTTTTATTTGACACATTTCTCCGGGAAAATGCATATTTAAGGATCAGTTATGATGGAGAGGTGAGGTTAGTTTTTTCCCACTAAAGTGCTATTTCAGTTTATTAGACAATTCTGTTATCTAAACAATATTAATTAAAATTGAATATGTTGTTGAAATTCCGAGTTTGGAAAAAAAATCGGATAACCGGAAGTGCTTTACCACTTTACTAAATGATTTTTTCACTTTTTCGAGATTTTCTCAAAAATTGCTCCGAAGATTTTCTTGAAACTTCGTATATAAACTAAACATCTTATATCAACCAAACATACTGTCTGCGCGGCAGACACCCAAGGCGCGGTGGCGAGCGTACGCCAAGAAGCGGAATGAAAAAAACAGTGCAAAGAAATGAAAATGAGACTTACCCTTAGTTGACGGTGAGTGATGAGTTGAGGGCGTGACGCTGAAGTGATAGGCGGACTGAAGAAGGAGGAAGTGGGTGTGTGTGAATCAGTGTGAGTGCAGGTGTGCGTATGTATGTGTGTAATTTGGCGAAAGAAAGATTTGTGGAGAGAGGAAGGGGG
>JAAEAF010001580.1:0-45256 GCA_011037195.1 Triatoma infestans | reverse complement strand
TTATTTTCCAATACTATGTATAAGTATTGTTGCTAAAAAAATTGGACTGAAAATAAACCAGCGCAAGACCAAATACACGTGCACAGAGGGCACCCATTCTTCAGAGATTGCCTTGGGGCACTATACGTTTGAACACACAGAGAGCTTTGTGTATTTAGGTTCGCTGGTCAGTGCCACTCATGACACATCCCTAGAAATCAAAAGGAGAATTCTACTCGCCAATAAAAGCTACTTTGGCTTCCAGAAGTACTTAAAGAGCAACCTTATTTCTAGAAGTACAAAGTCCGTTCTTTATAAAACCCTGATACGGCCTGTCTTAACATATGTCTCGGAGACCTGGACTCTCTCCAAAAAGGATGAAGAAGATCTGCTGATCTTCGAAAGAAAAGTTCTCCGTAGAATATATGGCGCAGTTCGTGAGAATGACGTCTGGAGAAGGAGATCTAACCAGGAGCTAGGGAATTTATACAGAGAACCAGACGTAGTGAAAGTAATAAGATTGAGCAGGCTACGCTGGGCGGGACATGTAATAAGAATGGAAGAGGGTGCTATCGCTGGGAGAGCCGAAAAGGAATGTTTACACGGAAAGAGGCGAGTGGGAAGCCCAAAGCTGAGATGGTCAGAGGGTGTAAGTAGAGATGCAGCTTCTATTTTGGGAATCAGGAATTGGAGGACAGCAGCACAGAACAGAGAAAGCTGGGAAAAACTTTTGAAAGAAGAGACCAAGGCTCACTAGTGGGCTGTAGAGTCTTGATGATGATGATGATGATGATGATGTATAAATATTATGGTAAAAAATAAAAATATAAAGATTTCTTTATTATATATTTGGTTTAAATAATTTAGACATAAATTATACCATTAACAATTATTTTAGTTTTACGAATTTATTTTATTTTTTCATTTTTTTCAAACATTTTAATATACAGACATATATTCACAAATAAAATTGCGGAGTCTATCCGCCTATCTGAATTTTCTTTCTTAGTTGTTTTTTTTTTCCAAAACGATAACAATTATTTTATTTTTGTTTGAGATTAAAGTGCATTTAATTTAAAAAAGAAAAAAAATATACTAACCGATGTAAACTTGTAAATACGTAATAAAATTTAAAATGTAGATTATTTACATAGCGAGTTTTTATCATTTAGACAAAGTTTTTATTGATCATATTCGATTTTTATATATATACTTATATATAAGTATAATATATGTAGGAAATATACCTATTTATGTATATTTGCATGTATTTTGTAAATAAATGATGTAATTAGAATGAAATATAGTGTACCATTTATCTGGCCAAAGTCCAGTTTGTTTCTTGTTCGTAGTCATAAATAAATTAAAAGTTTTTATTTATTTTATTTTTTTTTTTAAATTTAATTTAACGATATATTATTTATAAATAGATGGTTCGAGCCGCAGTAAATTGAAAAAAAAAAAAAAGTTAGAGATTATTTTTCTTCCGTGATAACTTGATAATAATTATGGGCATCGATCAGTTTCCGGACCCATCCGGTCAGTCCAAGAATGTATTAGATCATCTTCTAGCACAAAGCATATTCAAATCAAACTATTTTCATTTATTGTGTTATGCCCATCACATACACACAAACCAAATCCTAAAATAGTTTTTTTTTTTGAACTCAGATAATCTTCGCGTATTTCCCGATGAAAATCGATATAGAAAATTTTTACAAGATCACAATACTTCCTCTCACCAAGAGTAAGAGAAAGTAAAAAAATGCGTCCCCCCCTCTTCAACCCACAATTTAAACAATTGAGTTATAAAGTTATATAAATTGATTTAGATTTTTTTTTTAATGTTAAACAATGCATTCAGCTGAGCAAAATAAAAAATTTAAAATTTGTTCGTACAATAATTTAGATGAAGCCCCCGTAAACATGCACATACCAAAATAGGTACCGACCATAAAAAAAAACAAAAAAAAAACGCACTTTTGATCTACCGACAAAACAATGGGAAAAGTCTCTCTCTTCGTGACATCTGGATTAAATATATATATTAACTAAAAAAGCTAAACAAAGATGTTTTTGTTGATCTATGAATTAATTATCCTGAGGGTCCTTCGTTACAAAGAATTTAAAATTTCACTAAGGAGGGGGTCGTAGAAGAAAAAGAAGAAGAATGCTGAAAGAGAGAGAGAAATAAGAGTTAAAGTCTTGGAACTCCTAAAATTCTTCCTCCAGCTTCCATCACTTGGCAAATTTCTTCTTTTCTACTATTCCTTTTCTTCCTTTTTATTTTTATTTTTTACCCCTTCTTTATTTCCTTGTTTTGATTTCCATTGTTTTCAAAGAACAAACAATTTTTGCAATTCAAACTTTCTAATGGATCTGTCAACGGTTGTTTCTTTTGTTTTGTTTCTGTTGTGTTTTTTTTCTTTTTTTTTTGAAAGAATTGGAAATCTAGAAAGCGAATGATCAAGAGAAAAACAGAAATAGAAATATAGTACGCTGGGGGGAGGGGCGGAGGAGACGGTTTGATGTGGATTTTATTGATGGTTTCTTTTGTTGCATCAAAGTTATTTCAGTAAGATTATAATCTTTCTTTTTTACTTTTCTTTTTTTTTTTATTTATTTCTTATTTCGTATTTCGTATTTTATTGCATCATTTACAATAAAATATTTGACCATAACTTTATTACAAATTTACCATGGATTATTGTTAATCTATGTTGGAGGACACGTCTCAGAATTGTTTCTCCAACTTGACGACATTTAAAAAAAAAAACTCTTTCTGTTACTGTAGTTATTAAAATTCAAAATTGGTACAATGGACCTCCCCCTTAAACGTATAAAATATAGAAGGTTGTTCTTAGATCTTGCTATGATTTATGTCAGTGTGTAGGAGGAGCAAATGATTATCCAGAATATGCAACTGTCAAACAGGTTAAGAGAGCAAAAAAAATGTCTGGTATTTGCGAAATCCAGATAAATATTACATCTTAAACTGGATAATGTTCAAACATATTATTCTATCGTAATTTACTGTTTATAGCCGCTAGCGAATCATATAATCGCTGGCAACATACAAGCTTGATGTAATTAAAGGTCGTGTCGAATTCATTCAGAATAAAATTTTTCAACAACATATACATAATTTAGTTGATATGGTCTTCCAAATACCTCAGGAAAATCTGTTAAAATCTTATCATTTAAAGATATTATTAACGTTTTCAAAAAAACAATCAAAATCATGAATGATATTGAATAGTTTTTTATTGAATAATTTTGACTGGTAATTGTAAAAATTTCAAGTATTTGATAGAAATCTGGGATTTTATACATCTTAGAGTATTGCAGTTTCGGATTATCATCCATCATCAGAGTATAGCTATCAAGTTCGTTTGGAGAGTTGACTTTAAGTTTCTGTACAATTAATGGGATCTGTAGGTAAGCATGTAGCGTCATGTAAGAAACTTAGAATGGGCATTGTGTGATTGTTAGCAGTATCTTATCTGTATGGCTTGTATCCGACACACACTAAACGGATACAATCCATACAGAACAAGATATTGCGAACAATCACACAATGCCCATACTATGTTTCTAAAGCAAAAGAAACATTCTACAGCAAACTAGGAGTACACACGAACCCACACGTCACAAATCTGTCATCTCTAAGCATTTCTGGGAAACCTCCCAGGCGTTTAAAACGCCAGTGGCCAAGGGATCTCCTGCCTCAGGAAGCGGAGGTGTAACAAGATTAGGAAGATCAAGTTTGCAAACCATGACTTTGCGCTCACATTTACTTATTGTAATAAATTGCAGATGGTAAATATTATAAATAAATAACTAAATAAAATAAAAATATCAGTTTCTGTCATTCATTCATTACAATGCGTGACAGAAACAATTAAAATTGAAGTCAACTCTCTACACGAACTTGATGGCCATATATTAACGATGTTTAAGAATATCCGAAATCAGACAGAACCAACACAAAAAGGAGCCTGCTACAACGGATAAAATCGCAGATGTCTTTCCAGCATTGCGAAACACTACCTCACTTTCTATGACAGAATGTTAGAAATCTTACCGGATCTGTTTGTTTGTAACCCTTACCTATCTGTTGTTACTAGTTATAAAGGATGTTAGGGAAATATCATTTCAGAGATATTTTCCGTGATAGTTGGCTTTATATTGTGGTCATCAACCGGTTTCAGGCGTTCGCTCATCATCGAACTGTTTTCATCAAGACTTACATATCATATTTTTCGAACCTTCTCGAAATTGAAGTAGGTTATCATGGAAAACGCTTTCCAGCTGTGCAAAACGGACCACAATAAACATCATTACAGAAATATCCAACTTGAATGATCTAAGTAACTCTATAGAAATTTCTATTTCATATATCGATTCAAATAAGCTGTGCTACTTCTATTTTTCGTAAAATGACGTGGAAGCCCAGGAAGCAATAAAATCGTGAGATAACGCTAGAGCTAAACTGCTGTCGAGTGACTCGAGAATCGGTAAGGAGTTATAAGGAGAAAAGAAAAGCAGCAAAAAATATATGCAGGAGGGGAAAAAAAAGTGGAGCCCCAGAAGTTGGAGCAGATGCAAGCGCATTTTGGGGAGAAAAAGTTTAGGAAATTCTTTAAGATGATGAAGGAAGTAAAAGGAGGTCATCAGCCTAGAATTGGTGCAGTCGAAAATAATCTCGGAGAATTACTATGTAATGATCCAGAAATCCTAGAAAGATGGGCAGAGTATTTCGAAGAAGTTTTAATCGAGAGAGGATTAGAAGAGGAGTTTGGCGATGAGAGATTTGAGGGACGAATGAGAGCGGAAGAGGTGGAATTGGATAGCTCACCCTCAAGGGTTGAATTTGAAAGCATTCTAGAAGGTTTAAAAAATCATAATGCTTCGGGGATGGATGGGATTAGTGTTGAAATGGTGAAAGCTGCTGGAACGTATAAAGATTTAATGTTCCAGTTGATATCGGAGGTATGGTGTAAAGAAGAAATGCCTAAAGAGTGGATTACGGCGTTGGTCTGCCCAATAAGGGAGGTCGCCTAAAGTGTGAGAACTACAGAGAAATTTCGCTCTTCAGTGTCCCGCACAAAGTTTTGTCCACAATTATAAATAAAAGACTAATGGAGAAATCGGAAGCAGTTACCGGAGAATACCAACGTAGTTTTAGACCGAGCAGATCTACGATGGACCACACTTTCAGTGTTAGGTCAATTTTTGAGAAATGTTATGAGCAGAATGAGAAAGATATTAAGGAGAATATTTGGACCTGTGAGGACAGAGGAAGGCTTCAGGATCAGGACGAACCAAGAAGTGACTGAACTGTTTGGGGAGTCTGATATTGTCTCTTGCATAAAAGCTGGTAGACTGCGATGGTTGGGACACATACACCGGATGGGGGATATATAGAGGTTCCAAATAAAATATTATATGGGCATCCTGGTGGGAGAAGGCTCCGAGGCAGACTAAGGCTGAGATGGCTGAGGGACGTAGAGGACGACTTGGAGGCGGTCGCCTGCGTAGTTGGAGAACGGCGGCGAGGGACCCCTGAAAGATGGAATAATATAGTGGCTGAGGCTCAGGCCCTTCACGGGCTGTGATGGCCAGAGAGTAAGAGTAAGTAAAATGTTTTTTTATTTTTATTATATAAAAGTTGTTATTATTTCCTAGCTGTAGGTGGTGCCTTCCAGCGTCCATGGTTTGATGGCCATCACGGCTAAGATCAAGCTGAATGTGCTGCACTGCATGGCGGTGCCCAGTATATATCTTTGCTGTGTTGTATTAAAGTCTTTGAAGGCAATAGTTTGAGCCGTTTTCAAGAATACTATACTGTGTAGACGCTCTTCAGGCTTACTGATTTTCTTTTAGCAATAGGCAATTTTCAGAGCAAACGTTGCAATTCCCCCCAAAGAAACAGAAAAACAAAAAAAATCAATTTTCAACCTGGAAAAATATGTTTCATGTAGAAATGAGGACAGCATTTTGTGTGTGTAATTTGTAAGAAAATTGTTGGAGAAAATCATGATTCCGGTTAATCGATTTTCTTCAAAATTGGTATTCTAGAAATGTTTTTTACGTACGCTAATATTATATAAGCGATAGAAACCTACATTGTAATGAAGTGGTATGTCATAGCAAAGCTTCGATCAACTATCCTGGAAGATAATTTCAAATAAATGTTATAATACATTTATCTGTGTAGAAAGTATACAAAGTTTGAAGGAAATTGTTTGAGCCATTTTTCAGAGAAAAATAAAGAGTCAAGACCCACTTCCGTATGGTTGATTTTAACCCCCGTAATAATTGGTATCTCATCACAATCTTTCAATTCATTAATACCCTCATTTTTTTTTTTTTTTTTGTATTTTTGGTGAGATCTATTTCTTTTTCACAAACAGCACACAACACACAAACAGCACCACACCACCCACCCAGACCCACCACACAAACCGCCGAACCCCACAACCAGTCCACCACCCACCACCAGGCACACCCCCCCCCAAACCGACCACCACACACACAAACAGCACACAACACACAAACAGCACACAACACCAACACAAACAGTACCCAACACACAAACAGGTACACAACACACAAACAGCACACAACACACCACACCGCATACAAACACACAAACCGCGACACAACACACAAACAGCACCACAACACAAAAACAGCCACACAACACACAAACAGCACACAAACATCACAAAAAACAGCACATCAACACACAAACAGCACACAACACACAAACAGCACACAACACACAAACAGCATACAACACACAAACAGCACACAACACACAAACAGTACACAACACACAAACAGCACACAACACACAAACAGCACACAAAACACAAACAGCACACAAAAGACAAACAGCACACAACACACAAACAGCACACAACACACAAAAATCTAAAAATATCAGCATTTAGATTTATTTCTATAAATTAATTAATCCAAAATTAACAAGACATATTTATGTTTTATCAAAATTATATTACTAATCAAGGACATAAAATAAGACAAACAAAACTAATCTTCTACGAAGAAACATAAATACCCTTCCTCATCACATTCTGGAGAAAATATATTTTCAAGTATTCATTTAAAATTGTTAATTAAAAGAAACCATAATAAATAAAATACTTTTTAATTGGCTAAAAAAAAAAATATACATAATATATTAATTTATAGGCGGCATTTATTTGAAATGTAAAACAAGAACTTCTTCATTAAAAAAAAGCTGGGAATGTTAAATTAACAGCTGATTTACTGGTTACTATATAAGACACACGCTGCTACAAAAAGAAGTAGGTGTCACTAGGAAAAATAGTTAAGACTGGGGTATAGTACAAATTTATTTAGAAGAATTCCATGAATAGTTACATAGACGCATTCTGGTGTGATTTAAGATAAAAACACCAGTGTTAAACATAAACGAAGAAAAATGTAGAAAAAAAGAGGGAATAAGAAATGTAGAAGGATTAGAAAAGAAGAGAATGAGGAAAAAAATGAACTAAAACTTGTTTTTTTCTTTTAAGAAACACCGCAATTGTTACAAAAAGTAAGGTAAAAAGAATACACACATAGCTGAAAAAACTAGAAACAATTTGCCATATCTATGTGGTGTATAGTATCTACTAGGTATTCCTGAGTGATGCCATTTATTATAAATACAGTGTACGCTCGGTTATCCGGGCTAATGCTGGGAAGGAAGTACCGAACTACCAATTTTTATATGGTTTTAAAATATGTATTACATAATATGCTTATAATACATACATTTGAAAAATAATAATAAAATTTATAAGAAAAATTAAAATAAAAAGATAGTTTGACTACTTTTTGACTACGTTCAGCAAGCTATGGACGTGGATTCACCATTTTCAAATCTAACAATTAACGTTTATTTGTTCCGTCTACCACTTTTGCAGGTTATAAAAAATTTGTACCGGTTTGTAAGATGTTATATATAATTTTATGCGGAAAATCAGTATGTAAACATAAGTTTGTGACAAAAAAATCCCGATGATCAATCAGTGCGGTAGCTACAACAGCTCTCAGTAGACAAAAACAGACTGAAGGAATGTTGCAATCATAAAGGATATTCAACATATGTATACAAAGAAAATGGAGAGACTTCCTGTCGACACGACATGCAGGAAGAGCAGCAAATTGGCATATATTCTGGGTCCCACAATCAGATATGAGTCTAACGATCCTGATCAGGCGGAGAAAATCAATATGGAGAAGCGCCGTATCTATGAGAAGTGCATCGCCTACTACCAGGCGATGTACAGAGAGCACTTCGGAGATAGAGAGTTCGGGGACTCTGGTTTGGTTCGAGAGGAACCATACCGAACAGAACAGCAAAGTTTTTTGACACGGTCGGTATCGACCAGAGCAAGCTGATGTCGCTTAGTGAGCTCACTCTTGTAGACTCACTAGCGATTATAAAAAACTATATTTACTAACAATGACAAATGATCTTTTATTAGGCTTAAGTTGAGTTCTCATAATGTGTGTATGTGTGCGTTTTTTACTTATTTTACTTTATTTTTATATGAATTGTCCTTGCTGATTGATTGGTACGCTGTGTTCTCTGCAACTCAACCTAGTTAAGCAGCCCCACTTAGTTTTTTAAAAATGAAGTGTATATCTCCCATGTCTCGCACCACACCGTTTATTTCATATATGTATATCAAAATGGACGGCCATTCTTATTAAAAAAAATTGAAATTAATTTTAAGAAATCGAAAGTACATGTGTATTTCAAGCACATATAATCCGCAAACCGGATAATGCACCCCCGGGTAATCGAGAGTATACACTGTAATTCTAGGTTTTTTCCTTCCTGTTATACTACTAGAGTAAGAGGAAGTATTACGATCGTGCCAAATTTTCCAAAATTGTGTTTTCACCGGAAATACAAGTTTCGAATTTCTCTGAGTAAGAAAAAAAAATTAGGTTTTAGCGAATGGTCTGGTGTGTGTCAAAATATCTCAAAAAAGCTCAAACTTGATATGCTGTCTAGATACTTCCCTCCATATCTGACCAGGGCAAAATCCATGAACCAAACGTCAGAAACTCAAACATTTATTCTCTTAAAGTCTGATTTCCGTTGAACTGATTTCTCTTCAAACTTGCAATGTAACAATGCAAATTTAATGTATCAGAGATATTTTCCGTGATAGCCTGCTTCTTTTTTGTGATCATCGACCGTTTTCGGGCGTTCGCCCATGTTTTTGTCAAAACAGTGTGATAACATAGACTTGCACAGAGCAGTTTCAGTTAATACACTCCTTCAGTGTTCAGTATATATAAAACTTACCCTGTCAGTATATAGGTTTGAATGTATTGTTAATACACTCCTTGATGTGTATTAACTGAATTTGCTCTGTGCATGTCTATGTTATCATACTGTTTTGACAAAAACATCCTGATGATGGGCGAATGCCCGAAACCGGTCGATGACCACAAAAAGAAGCAGGCTATCACGACGGAAAATATCTTTGATGCTTTCCAGCTCTGCGTAACCAACCACTGCCACGAATTTAATGTACGACAGCATATACGAGTATGTTACATGAAGAATTGGACTTTATAAAGAAGCGACATTTTAGAAGAAAACTTGTTTCAATTACAATGAGTGGTAAGTATGACAAGATTAAAACGAAATCGTTAAAGTTTTTTCCACAAAAATTATAAGTAATTTAAAATTAGAAAACGCACTTCCGGTTGATCCAATACCCTCTGGTCGGATCAGCTTCCTTGTTATTTGTTGTTCACACGCGCACACACGACGATTCTTTCTGCGGATATATCTAGAATATAATGAGTCGAATTATTTAGATTTTTTTGTTTATATACCACGTTTGAATAGCAACAAGAGATTGACCTAGGTTTTACTCATTAGTGGTTCTCATTCTGTGTAGCCTACACAACGCAAAGATCAAAAAATCATAGAGTCAAAGTAGTTATTCCGTTTAGATAACAATAAGAAATTCATATCCAAGGTTTCAATTAAAATCTAGAAACATTAAGTTTAGTTGTTTCGGTTTCTCACATTTTTTTTTTTTTAATTAATGGTAGTATTATCGTGTCAATTTTCAGGAAGCTCAACTTCATACTTCCGTTTAAGTACCATCATCGCATCCGACACCAAGTGCGATTTTTTTTTATTCATTTGTGATATTCCTGAAAGTCTTGTCATGCTAACTACCCACTGTTATCTGAAACATTTTTTTTTTTTTACTAATATTGAATTTTGAAAGGGTGAAAGGAATTCCAATATTAAGTTTTCTTCTAAAGTGCCATTTCTTTTTAATGTCCGGTTCATATATTGTACATGCGTTGCAGGAATTTACTGTTTAAAAGGAAAAATCAGTTAAGAGGAAATGCGACTTTGGTCGTTTTGGGAATAGGGACCCCGCTGATATCTAGCATTGATTTTAATCATTTCTCTAGTCTATTATCTGTAAAAGAAAGGTTTGGGGAAACTGTTTAGTAAAGGATGTTTTAGTGTTTGAACATATTTATTCTGGTAGCCAAACATTTACGTCATTTATTAATTAATTGAACAATTCATTACCATTATTTCTGTGGCGCCATAAAAATTCACACAAATATGAGTCTATTAAACTTCATCTTGTGCCATGTTCTTTTTTGTTTCTTGCCTTTGCTTGTGCCCATAACGACTCAATTCGTTGTGTATGGCTGGCTATCTGTGGTGTGATCTACGAAATTTTTTGAATGATTCACAGTATAATGCTGGTAATTCATTCCTGGTATGTTAATAATGCCGATATAGGATGGCCACATGTCAGATATAATGGTTGTACCGGGGTGAATACCCCGCGGTCTGGCACGCAACTATGAAGTATTGTTTATCTTCCCGACAAATACCTCCGAAGACCTATTTGATTAGGATAAATTCTAGCAATGTGATTTTTACGTCGAGAAAAACTCGGTTTGTCTTTCTCGACTGTTTTCCCTGGCCCTCCGATTTTTCTGAAATTGAGTTAATAAATGATGTGCGCAAACTTCTCGAAACATATTTTTCCAATCTGTAATAGTATCGGTTGCTAATCCTAGTTCCTCTTGACAAAATTTAGTAGATGTATATTCTTTTGTCCAGCAGTATAGCAAAATAGCAAATTTATTGAATAGCAAATTACTGTTTACCAAAAATTTAACTCTTCTCAATCCAAAGGTTTGTTTGCATCCTCTCACGTTGTATCTCCATCTATCCTTTTCGCCTAGATAAAGTTCCATTTGATGGCCATTAGAACACATTCTTTCACTGTGCAATACTCCCTTAAATTGCAAAAACATAACGGCTTTTTCCTTCTTGTCTACTTCAACAGCATATATTCATGATTTTTCCCTTCAGTATCAGAAAACTAAACTGAAATATTGTCAAGTACCAAAGTTTATTAAGACGGGTCAAAGTAAACATAAACATCGATAAAAACATTACAGGAAGGGAAGAGAATAGCTAAGTGGTTAGCGTACTGGACTCCCACGCAGAGGACCCGGTTTCGAGTCCAGCTGGCTACCCTTAGATTTTTTCCTCCTAGGAGCTCACTGTCCGTTGATGGACAGTGTTGTCTGTGACGCGAGAACACTGTCCGCAGGCCGGCAGTGCACTGAGACGGCTCCGGGCGCCAATGACCATAGATGTTGACGCGCCTTAAATTAAAAAAAAAAAATTACAGGAAAGGCCAAAGGTGGCAAAATAGCCAAAAAAATGCTAGATATCAGAGGGGTCCCTATTCCCAAAAAGACCTATATTAGTTTTTTCACTAATATTGAATTGTGAAAGGGTTCAAGAGGAATTGCAATATTAAGTTTTCTTCTAAAGTGCCAGTTCTTTTTAAAGACCGGTTCATATATTGTACGTACATTGTAGAAATTTTCTGTTTAAAAAAAAAATCAGTTAAGAGGAAATGCGACTTTAATAGGAGAATAAATTTCTGAGTTTTTCAAGTTTTGGCATGTAGTACGAGTTTTAAGAATAATGCTGCTTAAAAAAAAAAAAAAAAATCTGTAATGTTATGTATATAAAACAATAAATCGTGAATGGCAAAATAAGAAACAAATTAATACAGGAATAATATAATAAAATAGTACAGCAATTGTCTAGTATAAATATGGAACTTAGCATGCAGTAATAGAGCATACCTTTAAGTCCTCTTAAGGTTACGCGTGGACAAAAAAAAACAATACAGAATTCAAGTCCGTTCATGAATGTCTCGAAGTACATGTTGCAAAGAACAAGAAGAAAAAAAAAACACATACAGAAGGTAACATGCAAAAATGGAAGATAACATGTAAGAAAGAAACAGAAAGAACATAGAATAAAGCATAAAACAGTTAAAATGTGTTATCGAGAGGGAGAGAGAGGGAGAAAAAGAAGTAAGTTCGTATTGAAGAAAAAAAGGTAAAGACAGTAGAAAGGCATTGTTGCTCTCTGGTGGTTTGTTGAAGAAAACTTGGACTCTTAAAAGAAAAGCAATGGAAGATATAAGTTCCTCGCTCAGACCATAATAGTATCAACTCGATGTTCATGTTACAGCCACTAGGACAGGTGGAAATATCATCATACTACTTATAGAGAGAGAGAGAGGTAGAGAGTGACAGAGAAATTAGAAAGAAGAAAATAAAAGAAAAAAGTGCCACGTCACGAACTGTTGCTTGTCTTTCATACCAATTCCTTATATACATATATATACGATTTTTTTTTTTTTTTTAGTGTATTAGTAAGTTCGGAAAAGGCTATTGGCTTTAGAATGGAAAGACGGTGTGTGAGGAAGGAAGAAACGTATATATACGTAGAGAGAGAGGTGGATTAATATCGAAATGGATTAATAACAGGTTCTTTAAATTATATATATATAAAAGAAAGCAATAACCAATACAAGTAAAGACATGTTAGAATATGAAAGAAATTGAAGAACATGGCTTCTCAAAGTTGTGGCATTTCTCACGCACTCTATTTCCACCACCACCATCACCGCCAACCGCCACTAAGAACGTCACTATCTGACAGCCACTGGTGACTTGTATTTAAAATAATTATCGATTTACCATATAAAAATGAAAAGTATAGGTGGGATAAAGAAATAAAATAACAAAAGGTTATATTTTTAACTAATTATTGAGTTTAAAAAAGGAAGTGAAGTAAAAATAAATAAAAATAAAAAAATTTAAAAAAAAAATTCCTTAAAGTTTAAATAAATAAAGTAAAAAAAAAAATTTAACATATCATTCAGCATAATAAATGGTTGCATAAACTTATGATATTTGCTAAATCATTATTTTTATTATTGCTAATTTATCTATCAGCTGATTATTGTCAAGGCTGTGACTTTTGTTAGTGAATTTATAAAAAAAAAGAAAAAAAAAAAGGGTTTTTATCGTCAAATGTATTATTTATTTATTTAGAATCACGCTTCAATTTGCAATTTCATAAATCTAATATCAAATAAAGATGTGATTTCTTCTCTTACTGCATTTTCTCCCAGGACTAATTTTCATCCAAATAAAAGGAATTTTTATTGCACATTAGTCTTTAACACAACAACAGTCATAAATATCTATTATATAGAAGGTGTAAACATAGCCACTGCAAGTTTCAAGTGAAAGTCTTAGCTAGAAAGTTAGCCAGGTACAAAAAGTACCACTGCATCATGTGCCACTGCACATGCACTTTGAAAGGTTTCTTTAGTTATGATTTCAAGTTTCAACTCCTTGGAGACGTGCTGCAAGCCATTTTATTAAGTTTGATCTAAAAAAAAGATAGACAGACATGCAGATAGAGTGCACTTGATCAGGGATGTCCAAGTCACTGATTGTGGCCAGTATCCGGCCCCCTCCATCATTTCTCATCATCACTACCCCCCCAAAACTCCCTTAAATGAATTTAGTCGGAAAAGTAATTCAAACAAAAGTGAAAGGTCTCTGTGTGTATGGTTAGTATAACAAGTTTAATGAAATTCGTTGGTGTCTTTATGGTGAGAGTCGCAAAAAAACCGTGGATAAAGAAACTATTCAGTAAAGTTACACTTCCGGTGGACCGAATTTTCATCAAATTCGGAATTTTGGCATAAAATTTCTTCGTAATTAAAATTATATAGATGATAGAATGAGATAATATGCATGACGGGGGCTATGAGGACTTGCCCCACCGCCGGGATGGAGGTTATCCTCACCTAGTGGTGGAAAGGGTGGCGAAGGGGGCTCTTCTTAGGATCTCTAGGGGTGGTGCAGGAGGGGGAGGGCTGGGGGTTAGAGAGTTGGTATTCTCACCTTTGGGCTCCCTCATCTGGCACCTCTCTAGGGATGGTATGCTTAAGAAGTACAGCTTCACTAAAAATTTTTCGTCGAAGCTAGGCACCAAAAGTGAGTGGAGCGAGGGATCCGCTCTGTTGGGCATCAAGGAACATGCCATTAAATGGTACACTGAAGGGTCGAAGACCCTCGAGGGGACTGGGGCGGAAGTGGTTGGTCCAAGGATCAAGCACTCGGAACCCATGGGTAAATTTCCCAGCATCTTCCAGGCGGAGATATATGCTATCGGAAGGAGGAGGAGACGAAGAGATCTCAACTCTGGTACTCCCTCCCCGGGTTGCGGCAGGCCAAGATCTGCTTGGGAAATTATAACCAACGGAGGTCGGAGGCCTGCATTGGATTGAGTAAGAACAAGCTCCGCGTACTTACGGGTTTCCTCACGGGGCATTGCCGACTTAGAGGACACCTGGTGAAGCTGGGTTTGGAAAGTGACAGCTCATACAGATTCTGTGGGGAGTTGGAGGAAACTCCACTACATCTCCTAACAGACTGCGAGGCTGCCACTCAGAGAAGGTTCAGGAACCTGGGCAGCTACCAGGTGGAGGAGGGGGACATACCCTCTCTAGAGCCCGTCAGGGTATTAGGATTCCTCAGGGATCTTAACCTGATGGAGGTGTTGTAGAACGGATATTCAATTGGACATCCGTTCGGGTGCTATGGGCAGGCCTGTGGCACCCAGGGGGCATAGCACAATAGACCTGATCAAGGTCGCAGTGCGTTGGCCCCCCCTGCTGAAAAAAGAATGAGATAATAAACTGAAATAACCTTTAGAGGAAAATATTAACTCCACCCCATCCCTAGAAAACTCGTTCTTAAATAAATTTTCCCGGATAAATGTTTCAAGTAAAAGTTGTAAAGCTCTTTATATGTGTAGCATTATTGCAAGTTTAAAGAAAGTCGGTGGAGCCATTATGGAAAAAATTGCAAAAAAAAAAAACAAAAACTAGAAAACGTATTCTGTAAAATGTTATCCTTTCGGTTGACCGATTTTGTTTCAAAATCTTATTGTTAAGTCTCCGTGTTAGCTCTTAAAATTGAATATCAAGTTTGAACTTTCTGTGACTTTCCGCTTTTTAAGTTATGCTGACCAACCCATACACATACAGAGACAAATTTCTAAAAACCACTTTTTCGGATTCACAGGAACCTAAAAAATAAAAAATAAAATCAGCTGATCTAATTAATATAACATACCTGAATTTTCTTACAATGTTAAAAAGAATGAAAACCAAAGTACATTCTATTTAATTTACCTTGAATACATTTATATAAAATATACATATGTCTCAAATATATAGTTAGAATAAATATATACAAAAGTATATAATAAATAATAATTAACTATTACAGAGAGAGAGGGGAAAAAAAGAGCAAATAGTAGCTAGATTACAAAACCATTTGAGACATAGATATATGATATTCCGGCCCTGACTTTTAAATGAAGAATTTTTTTCCAAACACTTCCTCTCTGTTGTTTGTTAAATACAAAAACAAACAAAAAAAAATGCGATTTTTCTTTATTATTTTTATTTTTTAAATTCAATGAAATGGCAGATAAAATGTTGTCTTTTATTTTGAAAAAGATGGAAAGTTGGTAAATAAAATTTATGAGCTACTTCCTTGGTGACCAATTTTATTCTCTTTGCACGTCAACTTCCTGTCGACATTGGCTTGACTTTTGGGAATTTCTCTATATGACTATTCTCTTTTTTTTAACTTATTTCATGGTACTCTTTTGCTAATGGATTTGTCCATTTTTTTTCTTATTTTTATTTTCTCTTACTTTCAGTTTAGTTAAGAGAAAGTACTGCGATCCTGACAAATTTTTAATACCGAGTTTCACCAAATATACATGTTTTGAGTTTCCTGAATCTGAAAATGTGATTTTTAGGATTCTGTCTATGTGTGAGAGTGGATGGGTGTGGTCAGCATAATTCAAAATTGATATTAAGTTAAAATGTTATCCAGAGCAACAGGGGTTTTAAAATGGGGGTTAAAGAAAATCGTTGGAAGTGTTTTAGAGAAAATAACAGAAAAATTAAAAAAAAAAATAAGTAGATAGAAACTCAAATAACGAAATAAAATATCGCTTGCTATGAGTTTCACCGCCATCTATAAAAATAAATAAAACTAATGATAATTGACGATTTTATACTTTCGTCACGTAGCCATACAAATAAATAAATAAAACTTTAAAATTCACTAAATATTATTTATAACCTTTACTCATTTGAATAATTTTACTATAATTCTTAATTATTTGTAAGACAGATACGCCACACAAACACACACACACACACACACACACATTTAAACAACTGCGCAAGTGTTATAGAATATTTATACGCATGCGTTGCAGTAAAGATCTATGTGCACATGTGTGAAGGCGCAAATCTAGGGAATATAATATATAATACTTTTTTGTTGGTCGGTGTTATTATTTTATCTGCCACATTAAAGCGCTAGTTCCGCTGGTTTCTTATGCCAAGATCTAGAGTTCATTTTAACACGCACACTAGTGTAGTGTGTATGCTACAGACAGAATTAAAGAAAAAGACTTCTCACCTTGGTTAAAAATATATACATACTAATACTATAAATGGTTTGTTAAATAAAATGGCATATAATACCCGATTATAACCTAATGCAGTTACTGCTTTCATTTTATGAAGATCTATATTTGGCAATATGAGGAACACTTCAAAAATTACCATATGTTTGGTAAAGTATGCTATTTTCCTCTCATATGTCTCACCAATCTTAAAACTTTATTCTAAATCGCTTTCTTGTATGCAGAATTAAATTAAACTACTACTAACTTTTAGACTCTCTATCTCTCCAATCTAGCCTATTCTTGCCGGCGTACTTTAGGGCAGCCTACTAGCACCTATACTATATACTATTTATAATGCTGACATTCCCAATACAAACCATATTTACGATTACGTTGATATTGAATTCCATTGATATTTAGGGTTGCGCGACTATTGTATTGCAAAACACTTTGCAGTCATTTACGAGATAGCATCCAAACTGCTACGATTTTTCCGAAATGATATGATTTTTCCAGAATAGTTGGTGGCTAGGCAATATTGGTTAAATAATCAAGACGACAATTATCCTGAACAAGTCTATACCAAACTTAACTTGTCGCTTTATATCAAACACGGACTCAGTGTCTCCGAAGAGATCAACGCGACCCTGCGCTTTAAACTTTTCCTCAATTCACCTTCTGTTATTAGAAACTTGGCTAACCAAATGGGATAAAAATCAACACTAAAAACCGAAATTTATAGTTTTTAAAGACCTATCACCACTTTCACTTACGTTAAATCTACGTAGATTTAATTGATAATTTTCTTTTATCAATGGATAACTTATTCACGCCATCATGCCTCATTTTTATGTAAACTTCTCACTTTTAATTGTTACTTGCATAGCATGTAGTTGTAAAAATTCTAAATAAAATTATAAAACAAAAAATACAATATTGATTTAATATGTATTAAATTCTATATATATATGTTTTAATTAAACTATTTTTTTTTTTTTAACAAATCCTTTAATATTAATTTTTTTCCATGTGTTATCTCACAATTGTAATAATTTAAAATTTCCATTTTTTATCAAATTCTATAGTTAATCTTAATACAATAATTACATTATAGTTGAAAGCGCAAAGCCTTAATATGTGAGGTTTAGCATTGGAGACATGGCAAAAATATGGATGTCTGCGAACGAAAACATTTAATTTTAATAGAATTTTGGGCTCTACACTGGCCAGTATCCAACTTTTTCAGTCCGCACTGAATGGGTTAAACTCTTTTATGAAGAACTGGCGAGTCCACTATCCTTTGCAGATATGGACATACAATGGTTACAAAAATGTCTGAAGATGGTATGTACGGCTTCTTTAACGATGGAATAATAATTTTTTTTCTTTTTTAATTTAAGGCGCGTCAACATCTATAGTCATTGAGCCTTCTCAGTGCACTGCCGGCCTCCGGACAGTGTTCTCTCGTTACAGACAACACTGTCCACCATCGGACAGTGAGCTGTAGAGAGACAGGCTCCTAGGAAGACAAAATCTAAGGGTAGCACAGCTGGACTCGAACCCCGGTCCTCAGCGTGGGAGTCCAGTTCGCTAATCACTTAACTATTCCCATCTCTCGAATAATAATTAAATATATTAATAAAAATAACCAAGGTATTAAATTGTTTTTTTTAATTATTATTATCATTAAAACCACAATAATTAGTTAATTACGATCGTTAACCACATTAAACCGTTAAAATAATACAGTGAAAAAAAAACAACAAACACAAAAACATTGTATCAACGAAATATTGATTTCTTTCTATATCTAATAGTTTTGTTTTTAAATCGTAAAAATGATGATGTAATCATCGCAAGTTATATTGATTGGGTAACAAAATTTCAATATGACGGTGGGAAGAATCATCATTTCACAGTAGATCAATCAAGCGTACAATTTATTTTATTTTATTTTTTTTTTCTAGTTCCAATGTCAAAATCAAAAAAGAAATAAAAGAAATAGCGGATCAATCGCTATATTTTGCCGCCGAATAATCCCCCCACCATTCTATACAAAAGTACAAATCTTCTTGCAAACACAGATAGCGCTTTCATCAATGTCACAATAAGTTGATAGTGTAACGAATTCTTTGGACCTATTTCTTGTATTTTAGTATTTTTTTAAGAGATTTTTTTTGTATTATTGTATTATTATTATTATTACTATAATAAAACTAGAAAAGAGATTTCAATATGCATTTCATGCTGCACAAGTACAAGAACTAATTGAGCATAGCTGATTAAATATAATATAATGCTTCGGAATCAATTCATGGCTGATAATTTCATTGCATTTTGTAAAGACAAGAAAAATCTAGAGTGAAACATTCACGTAACTTTTCTTACTCCAATTCTAATTCGATTTTTTTTTTTTCTAAAAGTTCACTTGAAGTCATCTCAGTATCTCCCAGAATTAAAAAAAAAAAAAATCAATTTTCTTGGACAAAAAAAAAATGAAACAAAATTCATAGATTAATATATTCTGTTTGTTTACTTTGTGTACCAAATTTAAAGAATATCCGTTGGTATTATCCAGGAAATCGCGAAAAACTTTAAAAAAAAAGAGAAAAAATTCATTAAAAATTGCGCAATTTTCAGTCAACCAAACCAACATCATAATTCTAGCCACACGTATAATAATTCTCTGCATGTGATAAAGGATATTAATTCACCGTAGCATGTTCCTTTTTGTGGGTTTTTCGATCGGTTTCTAATTCGGTATCCATTGTCAGGAGTGCATATACGGTCATCAAGTACTTTAAAGAGAACTTACATCAAACTAAAAAGTTTCTGTCTCACACAAAACTATTATTGATTTATTGATAGTTTTGAAAAACTAATCAAACAATGTAATGTGTGACAGAAAAAGTTGAATTCAACTAAGTGCTGAAAAGGCACTTAGAAGGGAAGGCTACGAGGCACCACATCCTAAAACCCTTTAATATCCATTTTCTTAGAAAAATTTTCCTTATAAACGCCCCACAATTAATGTATTTAATGTATACAAAGTTTAAGCCGATTTTGAGGAAATCGCCAATAAAAAACTGTAAAGTGTTTAATAAAAAGATATTAATTGAGGGCTAATAACTCATAATATATCAAAAGAAACATTTAATATAGACTAGTGCATATGGGCCATTATTTACTCGTTTGTCTTTGCGTAAATTAACCGTTTAAATTCGGTCACATGTTTTTTAATTATTATGCACTTATTTGGGAATTTTAATCGCGGTATTTAAAAATAAAATAAATTATACGCAACACATTTGATTTATTCGCTTTTCAGTTGATGCAATACTCAGCTGTTATGCGGTTTGCATGTTTATATATTTAAAATTAAGAGAGGGGTATATTCTGTACAACCTGTTGAAATCAACGGTTTATTTAGACGCCGCAATAAATAAATAAAATCTGGTGTGAAACACTCACACGATTTTCTCTTACGCAAAGTTAAATGAATTATAATTAACAAATTTTCTTCAAACTTATCACTGCTAGAACTCCATGCACTCGTCAGAACACTATACAATACACTTAAACTACATACATTGTACCCTGTACAGTCAAGGACAAACGCAGTTCACAAACTAGGGTCACTAGTTAAATGGCGTAAGCCAAGGCAGAAGGAAGGGATTAGATCAGTGGTAGCACGCTGGGCAACGCGGAGGTACTGCCCTTAGATTTTCTCTCTAGAAGCCAGTGTTGCCTACAACGAGTCCGGCAGTGCACTGAGATGCTCCGGGAGCGACAGTAGATCTTTCAGGTCGGAGAGCAATAGCCCCGTACAACAATCTAAAAATATATACTTAATATAATAAATTTAATGAAATCCGTCGTTGATTTTATGAAGAAAATCGCAAACAAAAAACTGGTAAACTGTTCAGTACAAACGCATTTTCGGCGAACAGATTTTCTTCAATCTAGGAATTGTGGCAACATATTTAATCCTAATTAATATTAATTCCATAATAGAATTGTATAAAACTAAAATAGCACTTTATCACTTTATAATAAAACATAACCCCAGCTATCACCCGTAAATCCTCTTAAATTAATTTTCAGGGAGAAATGTTTCAAATAAAAGTTGCAATTTAGCATCTGTAAAACGTTGCATTTTATATGGGTAGTTGATATACTAAGTTTAAAGAAATACGTTGAAGTTGTTGTTGAGGAATCCGTCAAACGGATTGTACTCACAAACACCCAAACATTAACCATTTTCTAAAATCCACTTTTTCGGACTCAGGGTACCTGAAAACCCATTTTTCCCGGTGAAAACTTGATATCCGAAATTTGACACGATCACAATACTTCCTCCTCTCTTACAGAAGTAAGAGAAAGTAAAAATGTTCATGGAGAACGGTTATTAAATACGTCTTGGTTAAACATGTGCGCGAGGGAGAACTGTTTGTACGGATTAAGGTTAACGAAACTTTCAAAACAATTCCATTTGTGGTGGTAACAGGAATACAAGTTATTGTTTTTGTGGTTTTTCATTTTGTAATTAATTAAGATGATACGCCAATTTCTAGAAACCATTTTATCTAATTTTGAAAAGTTTAAAAATTAGTGTTGAAAGTGAGGGAGAATGGGTGGAATTGGGAACAACCTCCAAAAACCTTCCTTCCTTGATGGAATTCTGAAAATGGGATAACTTATTTTGCAAACATACCTTTGCAGCATATACTGTACATATTTGGGGGGGGGGGAGGCGCATCAACTTCTAAGGTCATTAGCGCCCGTACATATTTGCTGTGGTGGTTGGATCCGCAGAACCAAGTATCACGGCAAAAGTCTCTGATCCCGTACATATTATTAAAAATTATTGAACAATTTCGGAATGATTATTAAAGACCTAATTTTCACCATACTTACGGGGTAATATGCTTTCAAGATTCTAAATCATATAGCGCTAAACATCCGTTTTGTTAGCATCTTAATTTTAAACAAGATAAAGTTGACAGGAAAATTGTTATATTTATTTTCTTAGTGCTTATTAAAGTTTAAGCAGAGCGCTTAACTTCCTGTTATTTAGCAAGTTGAAAAAAAAAAGAAGTAAATAAACTTGCAAATTGAAAGAGAAATAACAAAAAGCTTTTGAAATAATAATAAAAAGAATAATAACCAATAAAAACCGCAATGATTAGGGAAGTCCCCAAGTTTTACATAATCATATTCACGGACAAAGGTTGAACATGCAATTATGTTTAGTATAAAAACAACTAAAGTTAGTAATAATATTAATAATAATAATAAATTCGGTCTTATACAACAACCAGCTGACTTAAAAATAAAAAAAATAGTCGCTCAATTTTTAAGTCAGCTGTTATGGATATAAACTTCGAATTTCTCTTACAACTGCAAAAGGAAGTGACAGATTCCTTATGGCCGATTTTCAAAACCATAGACTGAAGTGGAGAAAATAGAGGAAATCATAACGCTACTTTTTCTCTAGAACCACCAAAAAATAAATTTTCCCAGGAAAAGGTTTCAAATAAAAGTGATAGGTATTTATGTGTGAAGAGAGGAGAAGAAAATCTTTGGAGCCGTTTTCGAAAAAATCACGAAAAAAAAGGAGAAAAAAAGTCCGTATAGTTGCACTTCCGGTTGATGGATTTTGCCTGAAATTTTCGTGCCAGATGTGGTGTTAGTACTTAAAGGGAATACCAAGTTTGAGCTTCCTGCTTCATTTTTGAAATATCCTTTTAACACACAATTTTTTTATTGTAACTGGACCACAAAACAAGTATTTCCGGTGAAAACTTAATTTCGAAAACCTGGCACGATCGCAATATTTCCTCTTACGAGGAGTGATAAAAATGTAGTTCGTCCAGCGCCTCTATCTATACACAACAAAACTTGTGATGGCAGATTAAAAATTAAGCCAAATGTCATAGATTCCAAACAAATCCTACCAACAAGCAATACTTTCAAAACAAAACAAAAAAAATGCTTCATATAAAAATGATAAGCATTTATGTGCAGTTAATGTGCGAAGTTAAATGAAAATTGTTGGTGCCATTTTCCAGAAGAAAAACAAAAAAATTTGTTAAAACTCTAATAACGGTTGGCGGATTTTTAATCCAAAACTTAGTACCGGATCCTGTTTTTTTTTATTTTTCAAATATTGTGTATATACACGCAATATTTACTGGGTCAGTGAATGCTCCGGATTAAATTTTACAAATCGTAAATCGGATTGTTGCATTTTCTACCAAAATAATAATAATACTTGAATAAGCACAATCTTGTCATATGAATTACTTAAAATTGGGAGCGGGAGCACAAAATAATAATCACTATCCCGATAGGGGGGGGGGAATCAACCTCAGTGTTATCAGAGTTACCTCCCCATACCATGATACCTGATAATTACTTCCGGTTACACAGACGGTTCCAGAATTGATGGTAGCTCTGGAGCTGCGGTCTATTTTGAGACAGGAGATCATTTGACAGTATCTATTGATGAATTGACCACGGTCTTCCAGACTGAGCTTTATGCTATTCTTTGTTGTGTTTTGGATGAGAGGGTATGTAACACTAACTTAAAAGGTGTTTGTATTTGCTGGGACAGCCAGGCTGCCCTGAAGGCGCTGAGTTCATGTGTCTTCACTTCCAGGTTGGTGTTAGAATGTTCTAAAAGACTGGAAGAGCTTTCTTCTCTGAAGGATGTGCTTCTAGTCTGGGTGCCAGGTCACATGGGAATTTTTGGGAATGAGGAGTGGATAGGTTTGCCAAATTAGGCGCCTCTCTTCCTTTCATTGGTCCCGAGCCTGCTGCATGTCTAGCTTCCAGTCATGGATCCTTATGGATGAGCACAGTTGGTTGTCGGCAGTCCAAGATGCTCATCGAGGGTCCGGACATGGCTGTTAGTGGAGACGTAGCTGTGTCTTTCACGGAGTTCTCTCAAGCATCTGGTAGGATCCCTTAGGTTTAAGAAAACATCTCTACATAATGGGGCTCATGCCGGATCCATTTTGTAGAGTCTATGAGACAGAGGAGGAAACATCCATCCATCTTATGACTGATTGCTTGGGTTGTGAGGAAATTAGGTTCAGGACCTTTGGTCGGAATAGGATGTCTGTGGCTTAGGCTATTTCCGCTTAAAGTTATTGTCCGATTTATTCGGACTGCGGTGAATCTTAGATAGGTTAGGTCAGGGTCTGAATTTTTGTTATAGACACGGCTTGTTGTTTTTTTGGGGGTAGCTATATGGACCCAATGAGGCTTTGGGTTTCCTCCCCACAGACAAATAATAATAATAATAATAATACCTCCCCATGTTTACAATATTCAGTTGAAAATATGTAAACACTAACTGTTAAATAAAAGCTAGTAATAATAAATTAAAATACACAAAAACTTTGTAAACGAAATTCGTGTAAACTGTACATTTTTATCAACAAAAAATGTAACACAAAGAGACAAAAACCAACTATTCCACAAAATAAATAGTTATAAAGAATTATTGTCTGCATTTATTGCATTTATTTCTTGTTATAACAAATGAATACAATTCTAAAATAATTTATTTCAACTGCACTAATGGAACTTACTGTACAACTCCCAGGTTCTGCGCTTGCTATTTAAAAGATTATTTTCTTTCAAGTCAACGCATATAAACGAATCTGGGCGCATTCATTTCGACTAGTATTATTACCAGATTTATACTAAAAATGAAATTCAATTAAAAAAGATAAACTTTTAAATTTTCGGACCAACATGATGCAAATCATATGCTAAATCATGTAATATATACAGTGTACGTTTCATTTGGATAATGTGACTTGTTCAAAATACTTCATCTTAAATTACTAAGGGAAAAATAAAATAAAATAAAAAAATTATTCACAAAAATAAAAATGCATAGTCCCAAATATATTATGAGGTCAGTTGTTTTATAAGCCCCAACCAAAAATAAAAATAAAAGCCCTTAAGCAATGACCCACCTTGACCTACGCACTACAACATAGGCCTCAAACAATATATATATATATGCCTACCGACAATACCCCTTAAGGGCACACTTGGTTTTTTTTTTTTTTGTTTGATATAAAAAAATCCTCAACAGGTTTACGCCCCGCCCTAAAGGCAATATTTCTTATTTTGCCAGTGCTGAGCAAGCTATTCATTCAGGTTTCTTATCTTAAAAGGGCATTTCTAGTGATGTCAAGGACAAGGGCTTTCTCATCAAACTAGAAAAGAAAAAAAAATAATTTTTTTCTTATTTAACTTGAAGCCCCTGGGGATACTTAATATTAAGATAACTACTTTTATTGCGTAATAAATAGTGATACGTAATTTAATACATAGAAAATATTGCAGAATCAACACAGAAAAACACAAATCTAAAATCTATATCTTCAAATAATGAAATCCCTAAAGCTATCATGAATTTTAAGCTATTGTCAATAAAAAAATAGGGAGAAAAAAAGGCTTATTGATTATATAATATCTTTTTGTTTAATGTTTGTTTTTTTTATTTAACCATCTTAAAATCTCCTTCAATTTTTAAATAATTTTTTTTTCACCCACTCACCTTCTTGGTAACACCAATATTTCATTGACATCGTGTTGAAAAAAAAAATCCAAAAGTGAAACAGACCAGACAATATTCCAATCATGGAATTAGTCAAACTCTGAACAAAAAAATTTCTTCAAAAGTCGTCATTTTGATAATAGATATACGTCATATTGAAATTTCATTCCGGAAGGAAGGAAGTCTCGACTTCATTGTTCACCTCTAAAAGTAATTTTCTTACTATTAAGATCTACGTATGCGTAACTATTTCAAAGTTTAATGAGCATTGTTAACAGCCAGTTTTCAGAAAATTGAAAATAAATGAAAAATGCTATTTCCGAATGAAAAGACTCGCTGAAATTTTGGTATTTTTACAAAAAAATTTTAATTACCCTTGATAATATATGTAGGTTACAATTATCCTTGGTAATGTAGATAGAGATGCAGTACAGAGAAATTGCATTTAAAAAATATCTGGTATGAAACACTCACACGACTTTCTCCTTACTGGAGTTTACCAAAATTGTAATTGACAAATTTTATACTTAGTATACCAAATTTAATGAAATTGGTCGGTGTTTTTACGGAGAAACTCACGAAAATTTAAAAAAAAAAGTGTTCAGTAAAAACGTACTTCCGGAATACTAATTTTTACTTTCTCTTACTCCTAGTAAGAGGAAGTATTGTAATCGTGTCAAATTTTCGATATCGAGTTTTCACCGGAAATATCCGTTTGGGGTCCCCTGAGTCCAAAAAAGAGGTTTTAAGCAAATGGTCTGTGTGTCTGTGTGTCTGTGTATGTATGTGAACAGCATAGCTCAAAAACGAAAAACCGTAGAAAGTTGAAACTTGATATTCCGACTAGGTATCATCATGGTATCTGACAGTGGGTGTCCTGTCAAAATTCCTCAACCGAAAGTACCACTTTACTTGTAGGTTTTTTTACTTTTTTGCAATTTTCTCGTAAATGGCTCCAACGATTTTCTTCAAACTTAGTATGTCAATTATACATACAGAGCTACAACTTTTATTTGAAACATTTCTCTGGGAAAATTCGTTTAAGGGCACTTATGGGGAAGAGGTGGGGTTAGGTTTTCATCTGAAGTGCTATTTCAGTTTATTAAAAAATTCTAACATCTAAATAATGTTAATTAGAATTAAATATGTTGTTGAAATTCCGAGTTTGATAAAAATCGGATAACCGGAAGTGCGTTTACTTTACCACTTTTACTAAATGATTTTTTCACTTTTTCGCGATTTTCTTTAAACATGCTATATTAATACTCATACAAAGAGCTACAACTTTTATTTAAAACATTTCTCTAGTAAAATTCATTTAATGGCACTTTTAGGGGAGGGGTGGGTTATGTTTTTCTCTTAAGTGCGATCGTAGTTCTATCGTCCAAACAAAATTAATTAGAAATAAATGGATGGCCAAAATTCAGAGTTTCAAGAAAATTAGTTAACCGGAAGTGGGCTTTTACTGAACGGTTTTTTAGTTTTCGTCGTATTTGAATTAATTTGGTACACAAACTATAAAATTTGTCAATTATAATTTTGATAAGTGGAGTAAGAGAAAGTTGTGTGAGTGTTTCACACCAGATTTTTTTTGTAACTCAGAATTAATTAATTTATTTTGTTTTACAGAACTAATTAATTTTGTTTAGATAATAGAATTGTATAATGAATTAATATAGCACTTTAAAGGAAAACATAAGACTACTCCTTCCCCAAAAACCCACTTAAGTGATGTTACCAAGAGAAATGTTTCAAATAAAAGTTGTAGCTGCTTGTGTTTGTAGTCGATATACTAAGTTATAGCTGTCTCCTTCATTCTTCTTAAAAATGATGCGTTAAGTCTTTTTTTGCATTTTAAAAATAGTTTAAACGTCAGGAGCCGCTCCCTATAATAACAATCCATGACTGAAATAACCCGAAAATATACCGTTTTATACACTTCCAAAGAAACTTCATTTCTCAGCTTTTCGAACAATTAGATCACACATGTCATCTTATCACTCAGTACCTGTGTGTATGTGTCTTTTCCAGCAGAGACCGGAATCCATAGTTAATGCTAAGAATTTAACATGTGGGTCATTTTGTTTTTGAGTTGTGACTAAATACTGTTCTTACTGTTTTCTTCTTTATTCATTAACTCATGGAACTTCTGTAATATCTGCAGTAACTGAAAAAAATGAAAAAAAAAAAAAAAATTGACATTTTTGTATGGGATTCTGGAGAAGCTAAATTATGTAAGCATTCTTGTAAAACCGCACTTCCGGAAGCATATTAATAGATCCCAACTGGCGGTAGTTCTTGGATAACTAAACATTTAATCAATTATTCGAATTGAGTATCATAAAGAGAAAGACGTGAATTTATCTCTCAACAAAACACATAAGTCGTTATACGGTTCACCACACAGTTATAACAATAAAAAAAAAATACTAATAATATAAAATAAAAGTTATAAAGCTATTATTTATTAGATCGATAAACAATAAAATGTAAATATTTATTGTAATAATTATTATTATTATTAACATAATTTATTAAGCAAGGTAAAAAAAACAAAAACAAAGAATATGAACAATCATTACATCTAATACGTAAATATATAATATATATTTTAAATTTATAATTAATCAACAATGAATTTCCTTTTTACTTAAAAAAATTAAGATAAAAAAATAAAACGATAAATATAATTTTTAAAAAAAGTAAAAATATGACATTCAATTATAATTTGACATAGTTATTATTTCTATTTAGTTTTTATTCTTTTTAATTAAATATTTGTATAAAAATAAATAAATAAATAAAATAATCTATTCTTGATCGCCAAGAATTAATAGTAGTAAATAATAAACAGATTATTATTGTTATTAATAGACGGCCAGTTATTATTATTATTATTATAAACAAAGAAAAGAGAGAAAAAATACCGCCCACTTTAACTGTAAATATTGCAATCAGTTATATAATCACATTAGGTAGTACTACACCGCAAGTCTCCTGTAAACATATGTGAAAGATACTTTTAAAAAAAAAATAAAACTAATCCAATTATAAATATATCTCCATTCTAATAGCAATAAAAAAAAAAAATCTGGGTTTGAAACACTCACACTACTGCAGTTTACAAAATTATAAACGACCAATTTTCTTCAAACTAATACTTTTACTAAATGTTTCTCTTCAGTTTTATGTCAATAGGAGAAAATAAATTTAATGTAATAGGATCCGAAGAGAAGGATCCAAAGCAAAGAGAGAAACACAAATTGAGAGAGAATCTCACTCAGGCCAAACTAGAGTGGGAGACTCTGTATATATTCAGCTGAGCTAACCCTACAAAGACACTCTTCAAAACAGTTTACAAAGCACTCTTACAATAGTTAACAACAAGTCAGCAACCAACTACTACCCTTCTCTTTATTCAGTCTAAATCTCTAGCTACCTAATTTCTATTGTAACGGCAAGAAGAAAGCCAAGCCCGATCAAGAGAAAACAAACTCTCTCTGGTACTCTCTTACTTAAGCAGGCTAGAATGGGTAACCTGTATATAAGCCAATAACAGACCGGGACATCCATCAATCTATTAGATTCAACCATACATCGCATCGTGTCATATCATCGTGTCATAACTCTACTCTCACCCTTTATTCCATAAAATCATTACAAGTCCAGTACAGTTTGTGTAACTTATAGCTATATTATAATACTTTCTTCATATCTCGTCTAATTAATCAATCCAAATTTCTCTCCTCATCAACTCCATTATACTATTTACGTGTAAAGTCCTGGCAGTTTGTGTTACTTTCTCATTATACAGTGGTCAGCATTATTTCCAGTTTATTCATCTCTTAAACCTAATTCTCTCCTTCTCATACCTGTTATATTAATAACAAATTTTTTGGAAAAAAGCATAACCTACTGTCCTTCCCCCCCCCGTTCCCTTTTTAAATGAATTTCTAGGAACAAAGTTTCAAACAAAAGTGATAGATAGATCTCTATATTCACAGCTAGGCCTGGTTCACACTAGGCTCTGTGAGCCGAGTCTCCGAGTGATTGGATTTTGGGTCTCTCTGTCTCCCGGTGACTCGACTAGTTTGAATGGGGACCTGCTGCGATTGATTGGACCCTTTGAGCCTTGAGATAGAAACAAGTAGACTTTTGTATTTTTCTCTCAGTACAATGCTGGGACTCAAGGAAATAAGTGCTTTTCTATTATATTTCATATAAATGCTCCAAAAGATCTGAGAATAAGCTTTTCGTAAAAAAAGAAAAGTTCGTACGGAAATGCCACTGGACTGAATTTTTTTTTTATTAGTTTTTTGTGCTTTTCTCGAAAATGGCTCCAACGATTTTCTTTGATCTTTATATATCTACTATACATACAAAAGCTACAACTTTTATTTGAAAGAGTTTTCCGGAAAAATTCAAAGTCAGCTGCTACCGAGAGACTCTTTGCCGAGTCTTGTCAGCTACACCGGAGAGAGACCCCACCGGCACAAGTGTTTCTAGTACACATGGATTGAGTCATACGGAGCCTAGCCTGAAAGGGTTCACGAAGTTCTCTTTTAAATACGAATATCTTTTTTCCTTGACATCCGCCTCGTCACATAAAGACCTGGCTCACAGAGCCTAGTGTGAACCAAGCATTAGTTTACCAAATTCAAAGAAATTCGTTGGTGTTTTTATGGAGAAAACCGCGAAAACTGAAAAAAACTGTTCGGAAAAACTTACTTCCGCTTAACAGATTTTCTTCAAACTCGAAATATTGTCAACATATTTTATGCATTTAATGTTATTTAAACACAAATATATAATAAATTTGGATTAGCATTTTAGAGGAAAATATAACAACACCCGTTCCCTAAAAGCCACCTTAAATGAATTTTCCCGAAGATATGTTACAAATAAAAGTTGAGGGAAGGGAATAGCTAAGTGGTTAGCGTTGTAATAGGATCCGAAGAGAAGGATCCAAAGCAGAGAGAGACAGTCAGTCTCACTCACTAGTTTAGGCCAGACTAGTGTGGGAGAAACTGCTTAAATACAGTGACGGGAAAGTATTCAGAGAGTCTTATAGCAGAGTTCATACAGCATCACAAAGTCACATCAGATATAGCAGTCACAAAGCGTCATCAACCTTTCTCTTTACCTGACACTACCATTCTATACATTTTAGTGTAAAGTCCAGGCAGTCAGGGTTGCTTTTATATTATACAGTGTTCAACTTCACTTCTAGTTTATTAATCTAAACCAAACCATTTTCTCTCCTTCATAAACCCATTATAGCGTACTGGACTCCCACGCGGAGGACCCAGGTTCAAGTCCAGCTGTGCTGCCCTTAGATTTTTTCTTCCTAGGAGCCTCTACAGCTCACGTCCGGTGATGGACAAGTGTTTTCTGTAACGAGAGAACACTGTCCGGAGGCCGGCAGTGCACTGAGAAGTCTCCAGGCGCCAATGACCATAGATGTTGACGCGCCTTAAATAAAAAAATGAATAAATAAATAAATAAGGGAAGGGATTAGCTCAGTGGTAGCGCGCTGGACTAGAACGTGGAGATCACGGGTTCGAATCCAGCCGTGCTACCCTTAGATTTTCTCTTCCTAGGAGCCTCTACAGCTCACTGTCCGGTGATGGACAAGTGTTTTCTGTAACGAGAGAACACTATCCGGAGGCCGGCAGTGCACTGAGAAGTCTCCAGGCGCCAATGGCCATAGATGTTGATGCGCCTTAAATAAAAAAATAAATAAAATAAAACTTGGTCGCTCTTTGTAATGTGTATTCGATATACTATTTTTAATTATTTTTTCAAGGTTTACAATTATTTTATTATTAAATAAATTCTTTGTGCGATATATTATAATGTGTATTGTTGTGAAAAATTGTGCACTTTTCTCTATTTATGGGCAACCACAGAAAAAAATCAAGATACAGGTTACAATCAATCACACTATAAACTATATACAGAGAAACTAATGAATATTTTTTTACTAGCCTTGATAAAGATAATAGAATTATTGAAACGTTGGATAAAAGGTCTTTTTTTTCTCTTTTTTTTAATTTTGGCGGAAATATATCACATCTTAATAAATATCAATTTTTTTACGGCCTACAACTAGACACGAATTTGTTCCTGATATTATAAACAGTTCAATTCTAAAATATTTAGTTTAATATTAATTATGATCTAATCACTTATTAATACAAGTTCACCTACTATAATAATTACTTTATTTGTTTCATAAATAATATTAAGATATAATATATCTAATCCGATTTTATATATATAAATCAAGGACATATAAGACCTATTGCCCTTTATAATTTATTTTATTTATTTGTATTTGTAGAGTGTGCTAGATTTAAATTGAATAGATGTCGGTAAGTTTATAATATTCTTTTTTCAATTTTTTTTTAATTGGTTATCACGAGCTATAAATTAACCGGATATTGAAATATTAAAGGCATGTTTGATCAATACATTTAAGGACGATTAAATAATATTACCTTCACTTTTTAACAATATCTAATATATATAGAAATATATATATTTATTAATATTATTATTATTATTATTTAAGAAAATTGCATGTGTTATTTTTATGGTAATTTACTGGTAACATTGTCCCGATGTACTTATTCATAATTTTTCTTTCTTTTCATAATATATAATTATTAGGTTATAAATTATTCCATCTTTTTTTTAAAAAAATACCAACATTAATTATCTGGTCATCTGTTCTATGTAAATTATTGCCTTCCGCGTGCATTTATAGAAGTCCAGTAATATAACTAATTATATCTCAATTTGTTTTCTGTCTCTCATTCTCTCTCTCTCCTCCTCTCTCTCTCTCTCTCTCTGTAACTTAACTACTTCTGGCAGCCAATTTAATACTCTGGTGTGAAACATTTAAAACACTTTTTCTTTTACTACAGTTTACGATTTTGAACTAGTTCTTCAAATACGGCATTCTCATTAAGGCATAATTCATTGAATTGTCCTAACATTCATATTCAAATTCATTTATTAACGAAAATATAACCGCTCAAGCACTTCTCTACCAGCCCAATACTAAAATCTTTTCCGACCTTATGCCTGCTATATCTTAATAGCTAGGCAAATATCATAATAACACACTGACCAAAAAAAAAAAAAAATCTGGTATGAAACACTCATATAACTTTCTCTTACTCCAGTTCTTAAAATTATAATCAAATTTTATAGTTTGTGTAACAAATTAGATGACAGAATTGTCTAATAAACTGAAATAGCACTTTAGATGAAAACCTAACCCCACCGTTCCCCCATAACTGCCCTTAAATGAATTTTTCCAGAGAAATGTTTCAAATAAAAGTTATAGCTCATTGTATGTGCAGTTGATGTACCAAGTTTGGAAAAAAACCATCGGAGCCAATTTTAAGAAAAACGCAAAAAAAAAGGTAAAAACACCAACTAGTAAACTAGTACTTCCGGTTGAAGAATTTTGACAGATAACGTGCTGCCAGATCCCATGGTGATACCTAAACGGAATATCAAATTTCAACTTTCTGAGGTTTTTCGTTTTTGAGCTCTGATGTTCAAATATATACACACACACACACAACACACACACACACACACACACACACACAGAGGTCACTAAAAACCACTTTTTTGGACTCAGGGGACCTCAAAAGGTCATGGGCTAAAAACCACTTTTTTGGACTCAGGGGACCTCAAAACGGATATTTCCGGTGACCTGTTATCGAATTTGACACGATGACAATACTTCCTGTTACTAGGAGTAAGAGAAAGTAAAAAAAGATGACAAGCATTTCAAAAAAAAAGTATTGAGACCATTTAAAAAATGAGACGTATTGAACCCTTGGTTTATCAGGAGTATACAAATGTCCTGCAGATAACTTCTGACAGTCCATATACATTCACACTTGCATAATTAAAAGTAAACAGAAAACTACTTTCCAATTTTTCACACATACACACACACACACACACACACACACGATCATCAACACCAATTTAACACTTAGGCGGGGAATGCACCATTCAGTAAAACTGAAACCAAGATCAAGAGCCTTGAAGTCTTCTTTTGCCCCTTCTTATTCCTAGTAAGAGGAAGAATTGCGATCGTTTTCAGTCTTTGAAATTGAGTTATCAAGGGGAAATGCATGTTTTGACGTTCATAATTTCCGAAAAAGTGGTTTTTACAAAAAGAGTCTGTGAGTACTACAGGGATAGTGTGAAAAGCATAGCTATAAGCCCCCAAATCTTAAAAAGTTCAATATTGATATTCCGTCTGGGTTTCATTATGGAATCCGACAGTTATCTGTCAAAATTTCTCAACCGGAAGTACCACTTTACTGCATTTATTTTTCAGTTTTTTTTTTGGATTTCCTCGAAAGCGGTTCCAACAATATTCTTTAAGTTTGGTATATCAACTAGACATATTAAGGAGCTACAACTTTTTATTCAACACATTATTCCGGGAAAAATTCATTTAAGGAGATTTTTGGAGAAGGAATGAGGTTATATTTTCCACTGAAGAGCTACTTTACTTTATTATAAAATTGAATCATCTAAATAATATTAATTACAATTAAATATGTTACCGAAATTCTCAATTTGAAAGAAAAAGCTGGCGACCAGAAATATGTTTTTACTAGACAGTTTTTCAGTTTACTGCGATCTTCTCCTGAGACACCGACTTGGTATACTAGCTAACTATACATGCATATCTATACAGCTAACTATACAGTGACCTATCACTCTTGTTTGAAACGTTCTTCCGAGAAAGTTCATTGAAGGGAGTTTTTTGGGGAGGTGTAGGGTTGCCTCAAAAAAGAGGTTTTAAGTTTAGATTTCCCTACTGATATAACATTGAAGGCAAAAATAACAGTAAGGATTAAAAGCTGGAAGAAAATATGTCATTTACAAGTGTGCAAATTGCAGTAAGAGAAAGTGGTGTGAGTGTTTCACATTAGTTTTGGCAAGGGTGGGGGGATGCCACTTTAAGGACAGCCCGAAATTAAATCAGTTTGTATATGACAAGAAAATTTTATCATGTTCAGAATGGAGTAACGCTGTTAAGCTGAACATAAACTATGCCCCACTTCGTGCTGTTCCTGGGGTTGGCGGACAGTGGCAGGAACTGTTGGACCCCTCTGTCGCAGATGTGGCAGAGAGCCTGAAACATCAGCGCATGTGCTTGGTAATTGTCTTGACAACATGCTTCTTGTAACTAGACGCCACCACAGGGTAAAGCACGCCTTGATGGAAATTATGGAAAAAAAGGTTATGTGACTCTCGAAGAAGTATACGCTGTAGATACAGATGGATCTACAAGATACGCTGATATTAAGAGCATTTGACAGCAATGTAGCGTATATTTTCGATCCGACCATCCGTTTTGAGAGTAAAGATCCGAAGGGCCATTTATGAAAGATGTATTCCGTTTTATAAGGAGAAGTTTAAGGATCAGTCCGGGGTCAGGGAGTGCGGTGCATGGCTTGTGATTTGGTGCCAGAGGTGTGGTGCCTAAGACACAACCTTGGACTTTTTCGACAAGGTAAATATTAGCCTTAAAGACATAGCTCCTTTAGTGGAGAATATTTTAGTTGACTGCCTGGGAATTATTTCCCAGCATATTTACAGATAAATTTAATGTATATACGTATTTAGACTTAGATGCACTTTATGTCATCTATACATATTATGTCTTTTATTTGAGACTGGACATTAGGACATCTTTAAATTTTTTAACTTTTTATGAATAGGTATCATCGCTTTTTTTGGTATGTCTACGGATTGATGAGTACGCTGTGTGTTGGAGCACCTCAATTTAATTGAGCAGCCCCACTTGATTTTGATTAAGTGTTCTCTCTTTTTTTAATCAACTCTAGAACCCTAAATGAGCTAGATCTTATTTTAATATATAAAATAAAAGAAAAAGTAAACTAGAATCTGTGATTTCTTTTAATTGCTTTTTGTCTGTTTAATTTTAATTGCCTAGAACCTTCTTGAAATAAAGTATCTATAAAACTTCCAAGTATGTATATCACGTGAATGTTGGGAGTATAAGAAGATGCGTCTCGTCTCAGTGTAGGTAATGAACTAAACAAGATATTCCCATATTCACTCATCCCCTTTAAAGTGAAATAATCATTTCAGCTTTTCCCTAAAACACAACTTTCTTAATTAAAAAAGACCTAATAAATATTTTCTCTAAATTTGTAGAAAAAAGTAAAAATTGCTTATGCAATCTCCAAGTATATACGAGGAATTCAAATAATATACTTATGTCCTTCTGTTCTGAAGGAAAGAAAAAGAAGAATAAATCAATCCTTTCAGCCAAATATGGAGGCCAGCCCACCTGCTGATAGTATCAACAAATAGAGAGCAAATTAATTTATATCTATAAAAACTATAAACCAAATGTAACTACTTAACTAGAGTGGGATTGGCTTGTATTTGAAATAGAAAAGCTTTATTTTTATTTGAGTTCATTAGATGAAGTTTAATTTTCTATTACTTCGAAAAAGACGCAGCTGAGAAGCAGTTTTTTATTTTTACATTATAAATCAGCTGTTCAATAAAGTGTAGTAAATAGAAAGAGAAGTTCATAAAAACAGCGGGGGACTGTACCAAGAGCTTACTGTACCAAGCGCCATACCAATACAGTTTCCTTAGTAGAATATAAATAAATTTTAAAAAAGAGAGATGAAGAGAGGCAAATAGAGAACTAGCCTCTCTGTTAAGGAATTAGACGAGGTTCTACTATAGGGATAGACAGCGCTAACCGTCAAAAAATATGTGACCCAAAAGAAAGACGCGTGACCTAATACTACGCAAAATGAGTTGCACAAGGAATAGATATAACTGACTAACTTCCATCTTCTCCATTAACTGCTTGACACTAACCACCCTGATTATTGCCAGTGTTATTTTTGTGGCGAAACTATCCAGATGAAGGCCTTTTGTAATATTATGAGAGCAATGTCGGGTTGTAAGTAAATACTGAAGCGTTCGCAACCTTGAAGATCTATAAGGCCTATTTTTTCAGGCGGGCTTAACGTCCAACTACCAAATTAGGTGTCGTGACGGAAGGCGGAAGCACCTTCTTTACTATTAAATTTATTTTATACGAATATAAAATTTAGCTGTTACACATGGGACTCGAACTGGGACACCTCCCAATTACAAGTCCATGTTCATAACCACTACACCAACACACGCCCAATGAAGACCTATATGTTTAACATGCGAAAATTAGTCAAAAATTTGGTGTGAACAAACATACCTACCTTCCTTATATTATAATTGCAATTATTGCCAATCTTGCTGGCAAATTTACTTTAAAATCACAATATTTACAAAAACGTTTTAGTTGCGCGTTTAAATTCCTAAAAACAAATTTCGGTGAAAGATGATTCAATTAAAAATGAACGGTTTTTATGTCCTATTTAACATTCCAAATTACAAAAGAAAAAATCGATGAAGAGACATCGATTAAGAGAAAATTGCAAAGATTTCAAAAAACTTTTCTGTAAACTCGCATTTCTTGCGTATCGATTTTCATCATTTTGGAATTCTAGCTAATACCTGTAATGTTTGCTAAAAATCACAAATTATATTGAAATGGGTCCACATTAGAGGAAACTGTAACGTTGCCAATCCCTCAGCTCACTCTAAAAATCAATTTAACTTTTTTGGAAAAAAAGATAGCGAGAAAAAGACGACGAAGATTGAGCCCTTTTATGAAAAAAATCTCGAAAAAGTCAAAAGAAATAAATAATATTTTATTCTCTGGTTGAGGGATTTCGACTGAAACTTTATTTTAAAATCCACTTGTAATACCAAGTTTGATCATCTGCGATTTTTCATTTTTAAGTTATGCTGCCCCACCCCCCAAACACACACACATATACACAATATACAAAATAATTACAAAAACAAAATTAAAATGATAAAAAAGTAAAGAAATAAAAAGAATAATGAAACATAATTACGATAAGGCTGTAGTGGAAGGACAAAATCGAAAAATAATAGTTTAAAGTTTCTGAATATTTATAGTATCCAAAATTGTATTTTTGTTAATATTTTATAATTATTTTAGTGCTGTGAATTTACCTTCAAAAAGTGTGTATTTTAGAACCAGGTATATTAAATCTGTCATTGCTATTGAGAAAACAAAGACACTAAATTCCGTTAGGCCAAACCTTTGTAAGAAAATTCCCCCACTAGAGAGAGAGAGCAATTCCAAAGAATAGATTCTAACATTAGTTTTAAAAAAGAAAAGAGTAGAGAGTCTCACATCAACCTTCAAACAGGACACTTCAGGAATTGCTCTCTAAATATCTGTGCCAGTTTTGCATTAATCTTGATAAATACTTAATTTCTTAAACATAATAGTGTGATATTGTAAAATACTTAAATTTACTACGGACTCGTTCTAGCTACCAAAGTGAAAACATCAGAGCCATATCAAGTTTTAAGACTTACTCCAATTAATTTATAAGCATATTGTTGTTAACTTAATATCTCTTAGAGAATATATCTTTTGAAAAACAGTGTGACTACTTTATTATTACTAGTCTTCATTCTCTTTTAAAATTACAAACATATAAGCCCTTTTCACTAAAACGCTCGTGCTACACACTACCACTACTACAAATACAACTCCACACCATTACATTACATTGGTGGCAGCGGTGGGATATTTTCAACAAGAATCCACAAATTTACAAGTACGTAAAATTTCCAATTTAATAATTAAACTATTTATCCATCAGATAATTTTATTAACTTTTAAATTAGTTTCTCAGCGGAAGTATCTAAATATTTCCCATAATTGAATTTTTATTGAATTTCATTTTTGTAATTTGAAAAATTTTAGTTTTTGAAATTGTTGTATTTGCACCATCCCTTGTGAATTTGTATTTCCAAAATGTATAAAATTAACGGACAAAACATGAAAATCGACGCCGCTGTAGAATATTTGCTTGCTCAGCAACAATTAGCCAATCCTCCTCCCACCCAAAGCAATCAACCAGCTAGTTCTTTAAGAAATTTACAATTAATTAATAGCTTACCTACCTTCGATGGCGAAAATTCAGCCAAAGTGTCAGATTTCCTTGACCAAATTAGCCATTGTGCTAGTCTTTCTGGCTGGGACGACGCTGCCAAATTAGAAATATTAGCACTTAGACTCTCAGGGTCTGCAAAAATCTTTTACGACACCCAGAAAGCGGAATTACAACGCCAGGGTACAAATATAACGTATCCTCTAATTTCAGAGCGACTTCTAGCCCGATTTCGTAAGAAAAAAACACCCTTAGTCCTCTTACAACAGATGACTAATATTCAGTCCTTGCCCACTGAGTCTCCTGAAACATTCGCGGATAGGATTAGACATATCCAATCCGCCATTCATTTAAAAGCTCAAGCTAACCCACTCGAGGCCTTACAAGCAATTCTAGATAAACTGGCCATTGATGCATTCTTGAAGTCGCTTCCTCAACCGCTTCGTAATGAGGTGCGAACGAAGCTTCCTCAAAAATTAGATGAAGCACTTTCCTATGCCAATGCCCTAAAAGAAGTTCAGGCTTCTGAAACAAACCCCACAGTTTTCGCTGTAACTTCGAAAAATTCTAATCGTACACCTCCATCTCCTTGTCGTTACTGTGGACAAATGCATTTCCACAGAGAATGCCCGCATCGTAATAAAAGTCAAAAGCAACAATTAAAACCAACTACCACTTGTAGAGTATTTAATGTAATAAGGAACAGACCTTGCCGCCATTGTTCCGGTCCACATTTTGACGTGGACTGCACCAATAAATTCAGACCAAAACCTCGTACTAACTTTGGCAAAATGCCTAACAATTTTAATGTACCAAAAAATTTCAATCGCAGGGTATATAATAATAATCGTTATAACAATAATAATAATAATCAATATTATAGTAATAATCATAGTCCTCGAATTAATTCAAACAATTCGCGATTTAACCCTTATTCAGATAGACCCCAGTATAGTCATAATAATGGTAACGAAACTAGCAATAACCTCCAAAATAGGCCCACTTGCCAATATTGTTCAAAATTTGGACATACGGCTCGTAATTGTTTCCAAATACAGCCCAAAACGAGTTAGCCCTCAGTCGCTTTCTCGAAAACCTGATATGACTATGGCGCAATCATAGCTGCTTCCATCAGTCCTGTCTAACTAGGTAATACCTAACTATGGCATCACGTCCCTTCATTTGCATGCGGACAATGTCAAAAATTCCAAATTTCTGGCGAATTCATACTTTCGCAATTAAAAGGCAATTTCCAATGAATACTTGTAGAAACATTCTTACAGGGCAATCATTAATTTGCGCACGCATCTAACACTTAAATTCAACATTCAATTGTCAACTAGTACTCAAACACACCAATTTAGTACTAATCGCTAAGTTCACTAAAATTCCTAGTAACTAAAATTTCTGTGCCACCTCGCGCACACAATACATACACAACTATACATTGAATCTCTTGAAATAATTCTCAATCTATCACACTTCTTAACTTTACATACTACACCACATGTAAATGTTATATGTAAGAATAAATGTATCAGGTTTATATCTAATTAAGTTGTTGCAATAATGACATATTATTTTTGTTTCAGCATTGAAAACTATCGTACTTCGAGTCATAAAATTATTCCGGCTTTAATATTTGTAATTATTGCATTGTATATTTAAATAATAATTGTAATTTATTTTATTTTGCAGAAATCAAGATCACCAAGTGAATTCGTAGTTACTTTTGATGAGATGATATTAATATTTTTTTTATATATTGTATTTACCTAATTAATAAATATTTTTTTCAGTTTGCCTTAAAAGGAAATTAAATAATTTATATTATTCTTGTACTTGTTTATCATTTGTATTTTAATGTTATTTTTAATGTTATTGTTAACTTAAGGTATCTAGAAAACACAGCAAAGCTGAAGAGCTGATGAACATACAGTCGGCTTCACCCTTGTGCATACTCCCTCAAGATATATATTCATCTTTACTTCTTAGCTTTAATAATTTTTACACTAATATTTGTTGAAATTTAAATTTGTTTAACCTCTCTTTTACAGATCCAAGAATCTTCGTCGACTGCACCATTGCATGAGCACGAATGTTATTGCATGCGCATGAATTTAATTGCATGTTATGATTAGTCAATATTGCACGTTATTTGTTAGAAATTTTATCATATAAATTTATGTATAACTCTGTATGATTATTTTCAGAAACACAAGACTTCTACAAAAGGAAAAGATCTTCATCTTCTCATGCCCTTTGCTATTATCCTCACATCCTTGCGCATCCCTGCACGCTTATTAAATATATATATATTTTTTTTTATTTGTGTATTTTGTTTATTTATTTATTTATTAATTATTTTGAAATACTTAAGAGTTTTTTTTTGTCCATATAGAGTTAATTCAAGAAAGTACATACACACCTACGTACCGACACCCTACAGTCTACATTGATCACCTAGCTACCCTTGCCAGTCACTTCTTCATCCGCAACACTCTCACTCGCCAAGCAGTGTTCGCTGTTCACCTATCAGCCTACCACCACAGCAACGTTCACCCACTCACGCAGCGTTCACTTGAGAATACATTCAAACACGACGCAACGCTCACACCTTCAAGCAGCGTTAGCCGCAGAAGAAGATGACTGCACCCTACAACACACGGCAACCTTGCAGACGTTACACACACGCCTCTCGATAACTTCCAAGCCTCTACAACTCCAGATTATCTCCCAAATTTTTCGTGCCGAAAAATTTCTCCAGGAGGGGGGATAATGTAGTGGAAGGACAAAATCGAAAAATAATAGTTTAAAGTTTCTGAATATTTTATAGTATCCAAAATTGTATTTTTGTTAATATTTTATAATTATTTTAGTGCTGTGAATTTACCTTCAGAAAGTGTGTATTTTAGAAACAGGTATATTAAATCTGTCATTGCTATTAAGAAAACAAAGACACTAAATTCCGTTAGGCCAAACCTTTGTAAGAAAATTCCCCCGCGAGAGAGAGAGAGAGCAATTCCAAAGAATAGAGTCTGCCATAGCTTTCAAATAGTTCAGTTCAAAAAAGAGAGTCTCACATCTACCTTCAGACAGGACACTTCAGGAATCGCTCTCTAAATATCTGTGCCAGTTTTGCATTAATCTTGATAAATACTTAATTTCTTAAACATAATAGTGTGATATTGTAAAATACTTAAATTTACTACAGACTCGTTCTAGCTACCAAAGTAGAAAACATCAGAGCCATATCAAGTTTTAAGACTTATTCCAATTAATTTATACGCATATTGTTGTTAACATAATATCTCTTAGAGAATATATCTTTTGAAAAACAGTGTGACTACTTTATTATTACTAGTCTTCATTCTCTTTTAAAATTACAAACTTATAAGCCCTTTTCACTAAAACGCTCGTGCTACACACTACCACTACTACAAATACAACTCCACACCATTACATTACAAGGCCTAGTTGAAATAGTTGGCAGGGCTTTACTTTTTATTAACTACCGTTACATTCAACTACTATTATCTATAGATTAGAGCCTATTTTAATAGGCCTTCCTACATTCTCATATTCTTTCCAACACATGCAATCAATCCCCCTCTTACTTTATTAAGGAAAAGAAATGAGAAAGTTAAATCCATTTATTACAAAATTACAACTGTAATTATAGGAGGTTACCTGGCCAATTTTCTACATCTATTGCATTTCCCGTTTTTATTTTTAAATTTGAAAATATTTTTTAAGAAATCATTTAACAAATATAATAATTCATGTAATTATGTTTCCCTACCAAATAATCAATTCACATAATTGTAGCGGAAGTCCAATTGTTAGGTGATTCGGCAGCATATTTTTGGTTAATTATTCCCATATCCTTGTCGCACTCATGAAAAGAATGACCACGAATAGGGAATGTAACAGTTACAGAGTCGAATCTGTGCATTTTGTTAACTATGTAATGAAGGAACCGCATTAAAGTCCAGTTCTTGTTCTACCCTCCACAAGAGTCACAGAATATGTTAAAAATACGGACAGAAGATGATAGATGATGTGTGATGTAATCATATAAGAATGAACTGACCTCATTTGAACCCTTACGTCCAACTGCATCTGTATAACAACAAAAACGTACATTGGAGTCACTGAGCCTATGAATATTAAAAGAAAAAAATGGAAACTGACGTTTATAGTAGATATCGTTAGTAGAAATATTTGGCGGGTAAATTCTTATTAAAATCCATACAAATCGATTCCGTATTTTCAGCGCTGCGGCTAATTTGCCGGCTGGTTTTCTTCCTTGCATAAAATGGTTGAGCTTTCATTAAATGTACCTTTTGAAAATTTCTCAATTATTTCAGCTCTGTAGCATCTTTGCATTCTTTTTCTTTGCTTTTGAAAGAATCGCAGGTGCTGCAGGTATCTTTTCGAGGGTACCTAAAGCTAAAATTAAATTTAGTGTTGAATATTCCCCTGTAAGTGTCATTACTAACTTTGTTATCAGGGCATTTCTCTAGATACATTTGGTGCATTTTTGTGATATTTAGATCCTCAGGTAAATATATTTTTTTGGTTTTGACCAAACTGTAGTGGCTAGTCCTTCCTTTAAATGATTTAATATGATTGATAACTTGTTCTTTAGTTGCTTCGGCTTTTTCGGTCTATTTGAGTGTGGCCCTCTTTTATCCACGGGTAAATAACCGGTTAGTTTCATGCTTGTCTGAATAGTTTCTAGTCTCCTGAAGGTGAGACCATGAAATGCAGCAAATGCCTTTTTACAAACTGGAGTCCTTAGTATTTCTTTATTTCGAGAAATTCTTACTTTATAGGATTAAGAACCTTGCCTTAAATTTGCATAAATTTCTCTTTTTCGAGGGCACCGTTGCTTGATTGGATTAAGGCTGATTAATCCTGTCAAATATAAACTTTGTTCGTTCCAACTTCCCATCAAATTAAATTTTGTTAACAGTTCACTCTTTCATGGTTCGATACACTTTCAAAACACTTACAACTTTTGCGTTTACAGTTTTCGCCTTCAGCATGGGACTGAAGACGCAGTTTTTTGGTTACATCAGAGATCCGTCCATGTTTTTTCCTTTTTTTGTTAATACACTTTTAACACTTTCTTGATTAACAGAATCACTTTCACTATCCATATTTTTATAACATTAGATAAAAATAATTATAATTAATTTATACCAATTTATATTTAATATATAAGAAACTCACTGTCACAAAGGACAACCTAACAATAGACAAAATTACTACTTATAAACCTGAAACATGCAACCTTCCATCTTTACTGACATCACATTCTTCCCTCTTCGAGATGGGCTTAACACGTTGTTAGCCAGTGTAATATTTTCCAACTGTAAATATTAGCTTGAATTAGCACGTTTTTCCTCCTTTTCATAATGCCAAAATGCTGGCCATTGTTTGATTAATACTATAATGGATGTGTTAGGTGGAGAGAATTTAGGTCTGGTTGATGAAATGAGAAGACTTGGTTAAACTGGTTAACTATGTATAATAATAAAGAGACACAGTCTGCCTGGACTTTACAATAGAGAATGGTTAAGGTAGAGTGGTATGAAAATGACACGAAGTGACTGGCGAGATGATGAACTATAGTGAACTGTATATCTCTGGACTGTTCGTCACTGTATTTATACATTTTCTCCCACTCCAGTCCGAGAGAGAGGTTGGATTCGCTTCTCTTCTCTTTACTCTCTTTGGTTGCTGTTACAATACACTAGAGCTATCTGTTGATTTTACGAAAAAATTGACTTAACACGTTTTTCCCCCGGACTCTTCAATTCTATTAAGGCTAGGTGAACCGTAAAACATATCAATAGTTTTTATAATGTTTTATTTTGGTCCCGAGACGTTTCGACCTAAGATGGCTATCATCAACTTACAATATTGAGGAAACTTTTGGGTAAAGAGAAGGTGGATAGGTTAACCAAATTAGGCGCTTCTCTCTCCCTTATATTGGTCCCGAGCTTGCTGTTCGTGTGTATTTAAGCACATTTCTATCAAACATTCAATCATGGATTGTTTCATGATGCTCCATTGGAAGGATCTGGATACTGTGCCTTTCACGAACCTGTCTTAGGCACCTGGTCAGATTTCCTCCTGGGTATTGTGGTTTAAAGGGAAACCTCTACGTCTCATAGTATATGCCAGAGTGCCAGAGTTTATGAGTCGGGGGAAGAAACACCCATACTAATCAGGTTCAGGATCTTTGTTTGGAACAGGATGTTTGTGTAACAGCTGAGGTTACTTCTCTTCAAGGTTATGCGGACTGCTTTTTTTTGGAATGTAGTGAATCTTAGGTGAGTTAGACCCTAGTCTGGATTTTTGTTCTAGACCCGTTTCTTGTGATTTTTCTTTAAAATAGCTTTAGGACCCATTAGGGATTTGGATAGCGTACGGTTTGGTCTCTCGCCCACCGTCGAATATAATAATAATACGTCGAATTATCGTATAATAATCGAATCGTAAAGTGATAATCGAAAATAATACGTCGAAACTTTTTGAGATAAAAACAAAACATTATAAATCACTTGAGAGGTTTCACTGCCACCAATCCTCAGAAGAATAATGCAGTATCCACTTCTCAAAAAATTTTAACAAAAGAACCCAATTGAGGATTATAACTTATAAGTGGATTGTTTTTTA